>CM021314.1:6832278-6860202 GCA_010645155.1 Tigriopus japonicus
CACCCTGACGTGCCTAACGAAATTTATTCATGAGTGGAACAAGGCGGCCCAAGTGATCATAAAGAGGTGTTAAGAAAATCTCATTTGGTGCCGGTCTCCAATTTTAGCCTCATTTCCATCCGTCTTGACGACCATCCCTGACCATTTTAGGTCCCTTTTGTGCGTCTAAAAACAATGAAACCAACCAGCTTGCCATCCATTCACCTATCCATCCATCTACCCATCCATATACCAGGGATATAGATAGCTGTTCGCAGACCAAGCGGACTAGGGCGAGGTTTGCAGGAATTTGCCGTTAATTATGCTCTTATCTTAGTGTGCATTGTATTCCTCGATTCGTACCCACACTTTGTCCGACCTCTGCTGATCTTTCCTTCAAAAGGAGTCGGACGTTAGTTAGTCTAGTAGTTTGAGTAGCAGCTCCATGATACCTTAGTCAGGATCGCATTATGATTGCCGGCCATTGGAATGTCTAAACGTTAATGGACGAAGAATATCCTGCGAAATTGAGAGCTTCTAAAACAGTGGGTCATTGGCCTGATGGCTCTCCCTGTCTTTCCTTTGGTTACTCATCGGCGAGCATTCATTCATCACCGAAAATGGTGAAATGAAAGACGGGGGCACAGATCAAAACGAACGATATCAGTGTTTGATGTCCCTCTCGACCTTCGGATCAGCAAGAGCATCAAAAGAAAACTCTTCTTGTTTTGATACCATCTCTCCCAATCTTGATGGGAATCATCTCGGTCTCTCGTAGGAGTGGTAATGGATGTTGGACCACCTCCTGGCCAAAATCGGTTCTTCCCATCGGTTCTCGCTTCAACTCACCCATTGGACTTGAAGATCATCACACCCTTCATTGGTCGTGTCAGAGAACGAACGAATGAACCACAGGAGCAATGCATTCAAATAGTGTGGTTTTTCATTCATTCATCCTCGTTTGTTCAACTTGGGGGATATCACACTCCATTAAACCTCACACATTCGTTGCTTGAGCTTGCTCAGTCAGCCCATCCGCACGATTGAAGAGTATCCTGTGTCTGTGCGGAATACGAGAACAGTGTGTTTGACATTTTGGCCTTTCAAATTCACCCAATCTGTCTTCCGGCCACAAAATGGAATTTGCAAAACCTTTTGAAGAGATCTGAGAGAGAGAGAGAGAAAGAGAGAGAGAGGACGAATGTTTTGCATACATTGAACATGCACACATTACACGCGGTGTCGTTCACATACGTTTTTCTTCTCCTGGAGAGAGCGAGAGACAACTCTTGGAAAATTCCACCACTGGAGATGGATGGATGGATGATGGCAGTCACCTCCTGATGGCCCCTGCGCAATTTAATATTCTTCACGAATATTCCGAAGAGCTCTAGTGCAGCCTCTTATGCAAAAAATGCTCGAGATTATCGCCACCTTCGAGTGAGATCACTTCCTGCGACTTTGTGGTTGTCTTTTGCCGCACAACCAGGTTTGTTGAACAAGGAAATCAGTCATTCAGTCCTGTCATTAAGTTTTCAAGCTTCAAGAGCTTGATCCCTAAAACCGAACGGATGGGTGGGGATTTTACACCCACTTCAAATACTGATCGTCATGAATTGTTGCCGAATTTGGCATACGAATTTCCACCAAAAGATCGACGTTTCCACATGCTCGCACCGAATCAGCGACAAAGCATGGGAGGATTATTGAGAATTGAGGAGGTGGCCAATAATATATTCGACCTGCTCACTTACTTATGAGTCGCTCACTGTGTTCAGTCGAAAAAAAAAAATCTAAATATTGCTCTTTGAGAGTCACAGGTGTTCCAAAAGGTGATGTTAGTGTATGCCAGATCCTCATTGGGATTCTTTCGACTACGTTCGTGTCTGGCCTATAAATCATATCAATTTGACTCCCTTGACAGCTTTGAGAGTATTTTTTGGCGCGAAGAAAATGAAATCAAACTAGATTAGTGTGGCTGAAGCTCTCAGCACATAGATGAACCATATTTGGACTGGCTCATTGAAATATGGTGCATTAATGTTTGCCTTCCAATTGGAATTCTCGCCAAGACTATCTTGTCATGCCTTGGTCTCACAAATTCCCTCTCTAGTTAAGTTGAGAGTTTGTTGTTGCAATCCATTTGAAAGAAAAGAAGTCGTTTACAGGTCTAGATATGGATGTAGCTCTTCGTTAAAATGTAGGTGGAATTTGAAACTGAGTTCCTCTCGAGTTCTCGAGTTATTGGTCGACTTCTAGGTCAACAAGCTTTGGGTTGTCATCCATATTTCATCGACAGACAGACATCTACGTCCTTTCCATTGCTGATAAAAATTCTCAGACACGTTAGCTTCGAAACGAGAAGTTCAAGAAAAACCAATATTCATGAATAAACGCTAAAATTGGCGGCCGAATGAGCATTCATTCATGGCTAGCTTGCTCTCACTTATTCTCATGCCCGATGGAAGCGTTCATAAATCTTGGAATTAGTCAATTATCTCTCGTGACAAAAATTGGCTCGCTTCATTGGTGATTCTGAGAAATGCCTTCCACCCATTTCGAATGTAGTAATAACTAAGCCACCGCTTCCACAACAATTTACGACCCGCAAGTGTTGGTGCTCCGGATGAGATTTCAAGGTTCCAGCAGCACCTTCACAAATTCCAATCCTTTGGACCTCCAACGTGAACACGTCTTCTTGTTCGCGCTCCGTTGTCGAGAGCCACTTGATCATTGCACTTGACCACAGGAGCACAAAAATGAACCCAAAGCAGGTGTCCACCACTCCCCAGAGCGAGTCAATTGCCAACCACTCATCCAAACGCCACCAGCCCATTCTAGTAACCGTCTGGGCCGACCATCATCCATCTTATGGCATGCACTATTACCTTGCAAGTCCGTTGTCGAACATTGCACTTGTGCATTGCCTTTCTTCGGCAACGAGAAAGGTTCTCTTCGAGACCACAATAGGAGGGACCCTTGCCTTTCCCCGATATAGCCCACCAACCAACCAACCAACCACCATTCATGCAACCCTTCCAGGCTTACTTCATCAGGTTCACCCAACAGGGACCATGGGGTGTGCACTGTTCTCTTTTCAATGTTGGCTTCTTTTTCATGTTCAGGGTCTAAATATGTAGGGTACCATGTTCGAAGGGGGATTGCCGAAAAAGAAGCCCCATTACCTACATTACTATCGGTACGTACGTAGATTCATAGACTAAGGACTTCCTCTCCTCCCCTCAAGAAAGGGCGATGCCTGCCAAGACGAAGTCAATGTTCTGGACGGTTTTCTCTGACAAGCGAAACCAGAGCTGTATTCGTCTGTAATCTGGGTGAGAACTTGAACATGTGCAGATCGTGGGGTGTTGTTTTGTGTAATGGCTGCATCGTGATGTCTAAACCCACATCAAATGAACAAGGTCCTAAATTCATCTTCCCAACCTCCAGGCATCTTTAATCCGTGGTGTGCAGTGTTCACGGAGACAAAAAAGGAGATCGTGCATTGGCTGAAAGCTGAAAGCTGAAAGCCAGTTTGCCCACGATGGATTGACGTATCACTGAATCGTTTTGTTCAAGTCGCGTTGGGATCACCTCCAGATTAGATACTTTACGAATGGGAGTGTGTACCTATCGCTAAAGAATAGTAAAATCATCATGGTCGATATGGATATGGTTCTCGGGATGTCCATCTTCTTTTACGATTGACTCCGCCAACGCACCGTGGCGTCTCGAAATCCCACTCAAGTTGAAAACTCAAGATAGGACTCTATTTAGAGGTTTAGGTAGTTCAAAAACAACCGAGACAATAACTCAGCATGCCAAATGTTCCCTTGAAATTCGATACATCACGCACGTTTATTGAAGCACTAGAACCTAACAAAAACTATCCACTTTCATGTTTTGAACGTGCATTGGTTCATTATTGATTCCAAGGAAACATGAATGTTTAGTAATCCTTTTTAGGTTCGACTTGTCTCAAAATGTCAATCTGAATGGACAAGAACAACGCATTTTTATTTACGTGGGTAATGCCGCCGAGGGACAGATTTTGGGTCGAGCCACGGACTATTCAGAGACAAAAGATGCGTCTTTTGTGTCGGACAATGGAGGCTAGATTGGAAATGTTGTTGAATAAGTGAATTGTTATGATGGTTTTGGGCACATGGGTTACGCCACCTTCACCCCCGCCTTTTGTCACACTAAGTACGAACTTGTATTGGCGCAGCTCATCGATTTGCACCCCTCAGTAGTCCTTGTAGTCTCCCTCATCACTACCAACTACTAAGTATTTCCACCACCACCACCATCATCATCATCATTATTATTGTCATCTCACTGGTACTTCGACTCCGAGAAAACAATTGGAAAAATTGCACGCTAGGCACTTCACAAGAACACATCAGTGATTGTACATGGGCAACTCAAAAGGCACCGCTTTTGTCACGAGAACTGCATTCTAAGCTGAGGACAACTATTCGAAGAGCTGCTTTTGGTATTGAGATCAATCACCAGATGGATTGAACAAGCTTGTTCTTGGCCACGCGTGTCTTCAATGACAGCATTGAAATGTGGCTGAGGAATTTGAAAGATCGGTGCTCTAGGTTCTGATCCTTTTCTAACCGACTTGTACCATCTCTCCGTAGAACATGGGAGTTTTGATGCACGCACTCACCTAGGGCTAGTACATACGTTAACAAATGGTAACAAGTGCGATTCCACTTTGGGGGAGTTTTCATTTTGACATCCTAATTCCAACGTTACGAGTCGATCTATTGATATAATGTTGGGGGAGGCTGCTAGAACTTGTTCAGATTCTACACAAATGGATGACGTTAACATGGATGGAAGTTAAATGTTCGAGCAGCTGACAACATGGATATGGGAAGGAAAAGAGAGAAGAGAAGAAAGAGGAGGGGAATGTTCAATTCATTAGATAGTTTCCAGATTCTACCCCATATTTTGTTGACGTTCTCGTCCATCAGTGAAGGATCCTCCTATTCAAGGACAAGTGGACTTGATCATCATAAATATTCTTTGAGTCGCTTTCATGCCAAGCAGGCAACGTACGTAAGTACGCATGTCTGCCAACATATACGAGTACGACGACACATGTGCAACTTGGGCATTGGATCAATTCATTCGTTGGATAGCTCAAGGAATTGACAGTTGCCCTTCACAATCATCCAGTAACGGTTGTAAATAACTTGTCATGCTTCGGAGCAATAAGTGTATGAGAGTTGTAAAAAGCAGACAATTCAGATGTCGATTAGCACTCAAAAGAAGAGCCAACTCCTCATGTCCTGTCCAAGAAAATCCCTTTGCGAGAGAATAGACTTGGCACATCATTCGAAACGAAACGCCTGGAGCATTGACATTGGGATGTTAATAATCAGAGGCAAGCATAGAAGCATTCAAATGACAATGCAGTAGTACTTGAGATTGGGTGTCTGGTCTCATCTTGGGGGAAATGAGCAATGAGCCAAGATTGGGTCAATTGGCTCTCACGATGTTTCAAGTTCACAGCTATGCTAACTACTCGACAATCCGTGAGAGACTTTTGGTTGGCGTGACAAATTTCTACTCAATTCCAATTTACAGCAATACAACATGGAATATCAACCAACCACTAAAACTTCTTCTCAAGGGATCAGGAGGATTTGTAGAGAAGTAGAATAGCTTTTTATGAGATCGTAAAGTATCAAATGGCTGCTGAATGATTAAGTCAGGACAACGAATATGACATCACTTAGAGCAACAACGAGAACCTGGCGACACATTTCACAGAGAAACCGTTATTGGGGACCTCAAGTCTGTCTTGAGCACTTATTTTCCTATCCGTTGAAAATATCAACTCTCTTTTTATCGGGCTGAAATCGTACTTTTAGCCCCGATACCTAAAGCGGCATTAGCATGATGTTTAAGGCATGAAAATGGCGTTAGAAAGGTGGTTATCTGCTTGGTTTTGGCTCCAAGAGAAAAGAGCAAGAAAACCTGCCAAACCGCAAAGCTATGATTGTGCGGCACCATTACTCTCCTATATCCTCTGCAATTATGCTTCATGAAACAACATTCCTCATCAGATGATCATCATGAAAAAAAACAGCAACAGAGTGACGACGGTGACGACGACAACGAAGACGACTAAGGTGATGCTGATAGAGAAAGAGATGAGTCCAACCAGGAATAGACCGATTTCGCAGGTTCTGCATTCTTTCGTTCTCAGAGATTAACGTAATAATAATCATGCCAACAACATTTGTTCCACGACATCCCGACAACCACTGGCACTTCGAGAGTCTAACGGAGTTGAGATAACAACGGCTTGAAATTACCGGAAAAGCCAGTAAAATGAGAACAGTTGAGATATTAGCGGTATCACTTGCTCTCTCTCTTTCTCTTTCGCTCTTAGTCCATGGCTTTTGGCCAGTCTCAACAGATGAGATACCGTAGAGGATGGACGATGGTTCGATGCATCAGCACCATCCAGTGTAGATGGTAAAACCAATTTTGCCAATTTTCAAATATTTGCATAATAACAGAAGAACAGCAGCTCGCTGGTATTGGAAGTGGGCAGTGGCGCGATAACAGATGGCTGATGGAGGTCCGAGTGGTATTTTAAGAACACGTCAAGATGCATTGGAGTCTTCTTCTAGGGGATCTCGTTGGCCATCCTAATCGTCTTTAGTTCTTAAAAATACGGATCATTTTCTTAGCCATACGAATATAAATACGCCAGACCAGGCGTAATAGGGATTAGAGGAAGACTCTCCTCAGATTTTCAGGTAGTCAAGTGAGATAACGCTTCCTTTAGTGAGCTCTCTGCCATTATACCCAGCACGGTGGCACAACATGAACGAGAACTGACCGTTGCTCTCCAAGAGCGACCGGCTTGAAAATCTATTTCCCAATCATTCTTGAATCCCCTCCCTTCATTGCCGAATGGGCAATTTGAATGGGAAAATCTAGGTCGTCGTTTTGGGGTTGGGATTGGATTTGGTCGAACACAATGTTCATGGTCGTTGGTGTTGAGGCAGGCCAAGCAAGAACCGAGGAGCACTCTAATTGTTGTCAGGACAAATTTTGTGGTTTCCATTCCATCTCTTGGAATAATTGCAGAGCTCCTTCACCCTAATGCCACATGTTTCGTCATGCCTTCCAGGCAATGACACCCAAAACGTGAAATGAAATAAAAGGATTCCAATTGTTCGATGCGAGAATGCAAGAAAGAATGGAAGAGACAGACAGACAGAGAGAGAAACACTCACAAGCGGCAAGAAAGGTCCATTTCTTCTGAAAGTTGGTGACACATGAGCAAAAAAAAGAAAAAAAAACCGGCGGCTTTTTCAGACTTGAGAGTCAATAATTCGTTTGAAAACGAAGAAATCCGTGACATCGCGGCCGATTGTTGTCAGAAGAGCACAAAAAGCTTGTTGTTCCCGGTTTGCTTTGCTCAGGTGCAATGGCTCTCAGAGTAATAGTGTGACTAAATGAAGACGTTTATTACCGACGACAAACGATGTCTGCCATGGCTTTTGAGCCTCAAGTAGTTCCGCTTCTTTGGAAATAACGATTCTAGCTCAATAATCAGTTCGTTGTTAACCCTTGAACGAACAGATATTACACGAGAAGCCAGTCAGAGGTCAAATGATCTTCGACGAGCGACGTCAGGACCAATGGAAGAACTCGTTCGTCTCGCACCCATTTGCTAGGAGACTCGAGCTCAAACAGTACCGCAATATCAACAACAGAGAAAGGGCCAAGCAAAATATTCGTTTTTCTTTCCTCCGACCCAGAAGCCAAGAGACGAACACGAAAATACGATTCGAGGTCGGACTTGGGGAACATCCATACAATATCATAGAACCAGGTTTCTGGCTAGTAGCAGTGATGTGGCCATCACCCGTTGAAACGTCTTTTTACAACAACAATCATTCTCCGACACTACTCGCAATGAGTTTTTAGACGGCGATAATAAACTTCGTTGACTTTGGCACTCTTGGATCCTGGGAAAGTATGCCCGAATCCCAACAGCTCTCGGAGTTTTGTATCCAAATGTGCAAGCGCAGAAGCATCATGATGATCATTATCGACTGAACTGGAGACACCACGGATTATTAATTACAAAATTCCAGAGCAAATGACGAAGCCCCTGATGACTTGCCTCCCAAGCCCTACTAAAAGTTGGGCAATGTTACAATTCCTGCATATCTTGCTTGCCTCCACCGAGTACCGAAGCCTTGAATCTCGAATCCACGAGGACGTCGAATAGAATGCCGAGAAGTTGGAAATACTCGTACGAACTTGTACCGTATCTCTTTGAAAAGCAGAAGAGAAACGAAAGAATGATGAAAGTGTCCACCTAGATAGATAGTGACGGTACTCCACCCTTAAAAAAGGAGATTATTTCATCTTTGGTAACAAAGCTATTTTGACGAATGATTGTTGTGTGAGGCCACAAGTAATGTAGCATTTCTTTCTTTCATTTAAAAGAAACTGTATCGTTTGTTCGTTCTTCGTTGGTCGAGGCAAGTTTCTCCAAGCTGACACATACCGTGCCTCGTCAAAGGTGGTAGTGGTAAAACAACCCATGCATGAACCGACCCACGACTGCAACGGATAACGATATATATGACCCACGAGCTGAACTATGAGGTAAGGTGCTACGAGCTTTGGCCCTTAATTAAGATTAGAAGGTGTCTTGACGTTCCTCCTCGAGCCTCAATAAAGGCATTTCCTTTCTCTACGTACTACATGGACACGAAGACGAGGAACTTTACTACTCAGGGGCCAATCTCTAACCCCTCAATTCATTCATATGAACTAACAGGACTAGTACGTAAGTTCTATGGCCCTCACGGAATATCCGCTAAAAGCAAAAAAGTCGTTGAAATTACAGCTCTCCATTTTAATGATAAAATAAGTTTAATTACATCTCATCTTCTCCCCATCTCCTCGGCCAATGATTTCCTGCCTGCCTTCATTCATCAAGTTGTTCGGCTTTCTAGCCAATATTTTCGACCTTGTTCTACTTCCAACAATATCTTCAATCTTCCCGCGAAGCAAAGATGTTTAAGGCACATTTTCGTCAACACTTCTTCTTAACCGCCGCGAACATCATTAATTCATGATGATCCATTACAATGCAGAGTGTTTTTTTAAAGGAAAAAAAAACATTCGCACCTTTCCGCAGTTTACAATACTTACGTTTTTTACTTGCCACAACTTCCATTAGAACTGGGCAAGCATTTCTTTTTTTTGCTTTGCTCAGTTAATCCATCACCTTTTACTTCAACTTGACAGGCATGTGTTTAGATTTATCCTACAAGTAAACATAACATGCAATTTGCCCACGGACCCAATGATTGTGAGCCTGTGATCCTAACGAAGGTAATCTAAGTAGCCTCAAGTCGTTTCAACAAGGTCAAGCCATTTATCTCTCTGGCTCATTGTTCCGTGTATTTGTACGTGGTGTATGTACGGTCGTGGCGAGACGTACTACGACGAACCCAAGTTAACTAACTTGTCACCCACATTGACACCTCGTCGACTTGGGAATCATCCCTTGAAAACACTTAGGATCAAGACGGATGATTTTCTTCCTTTTGAGCCATCATCACGTCTGGCTTCAGTGAACCCCCGATTGGGCTCACTCGACTCGAGTGTCAACGATTCCCCGGAGATCTCGTGGAAACAAATCCGATTCTTTCAAGACTAATCCTAGCCGTTTGTCTGCGAGTTCGATCTTTTTAGTGACCAGTTGAAGGGGGCGATATATTTGGCCATTGAATTGATTCTCTTTTACCCTGAATTTCTCAATGACCACATAGTTGTAAGCTATGTGAATGACCAGGGTGTTCATCAAATAAGAGCATTAACAAGCGTAACTACCGAACGAAAAACTGCCTCTCCAGGACTCGGGTTCACGAATCCCTGACTGCCGATGGCGATCATGAACTTGAGACCCCTGACAAAGAGGGGAACAAAATGACACTTTAGAGGCATCTTACAGCTCTCGACCCCCGCCTTGAACACCTTCCAGGTCCTAGTTCTGTAGCCGTACCTCCAACCTCGAACACGTACACGCTTTGGGAATTGCATTTGCGCCATCGACGTCGGAGCAACAATATTTACCGGATTTCTGACCTTCTTCTCGACTGGAAACGACTCTTGACTTACCGTTTTGTCCTTGAAAGTCTCACCGGTAGAGTAAAGACGAAGGTAGTCTGTTATTAGAAATGTCTCTGGCGAGGTATCGTGTTCAAGACATGGACAACTTCATAAATGGCCCCTTGGAGAGGGTCTTGTAGCAACACGCCTGTTAACCCAAATACCAGGGTAAATGCTTCACGTTTGAACTGCTCATTGCATTTACACTGACCAAATTCTCGGGTTCAAGGAGCATTATAGCTCGACCATGATGGCAACCCTGGGCCAACGGGATTTCGTGTTCCACCTGAAAATGGGGAGCTGTCATCGGGATTGGCATGACCATTTTGGACCGCCCACTTCAAATTTCGTCTGGATTAGGTTTCATGGTGCGACTCCTTTGAGACTTCCATTCATCATTTCACATTGACATGCTCAACAATAATGACATTTTGATTCACCCCCGGACAAAATTGAAGCTATGCTTTTTTTTCTCTTAATCGGTGTCCAAGATGATCAAATGTCGATGGGCAAGCATAACCTACAATTTTGAGCCCGACATTTTCTCCCACGAAACGACATTTTTCTCGAATAATTAGGAGACTCGACATGAGTGGCATTTCTGTTGCGATAGTCAAAAGATTATTTGAAGTGGTGTTGGTAGTTACTCGATTCAAGCAGGAATTTGGAAGTCCTCGTCAAGGAACTTCTCTTAAAGGTTTTCGTGACTGACAGATAACAGATTTGGACGGATATACTTTTTTTCGCGTTCCAACTTTGTGGTTTGGTCACAATCCTTGCCGAAAGGATTTCGACTTGAGATTTTTCTCTTCTGACAATGCGCCGTCTTAAGAGCTATTATGGTGAACTAAAATAGATTATAATTCAAAATGTGCACACACGTATTGGAATTCAGCTCTGGCGTCATTCCCATGATGTTCTCTCACATTACTTGCGTCAATGCTCCACGAAATAAGTGAAGGGTGTACACCGCAGAGACATCACAAAAGATGATCAAACTGATAAGAAGTCTTCGTTGAACTTGACATGGGAATGGCTAAGTAACGTCATTTTTTGTGTTTGAATTTTCGTCGAAAACGGTATCCTACTTGTCTCCATCTAAAATAGGGTTAGTCCTAACGTGACAATTTAGGATGGTAGTGGTCTGTATGGCGTTTCTTTGAAAAATGATTACAATTTGTCTCGGTTGAAAGTTTGCTTTGCATCAGAAAAAGATTCATCGTCGTTATGGACGTTAGTGAATATAGAGTAAAAGCCAATTTGAAAAACAAAAACTATCAAATCCTAACCACGTACGACGCACTTGGTTGGCTTCTCCGCTGAAACACAAGGGAACCTTATTTTAGAAAATAACGAACACAATCTCAGCTATTCATACCAACTATCTAGTATGCAAAAGCAAGGCAGGCGTGTGCAAGTTTATGTGTATGTGTGTGTGTATGTGCAAAAATATTGCAATCATCTACAAGGTCGTATTTCTTTTCTTCCAGGGGCTCTCAGTGGACAAGGAAGGATTATCTAAGCTGAAAAATGCTCTCAAGGACCTCTCCAAAGCAGGCATTTGTAAGTATTAGCATTCATCCGTGCTCGTGCTACCCATCCTCCTCCTTTGATGGTCCTTTGAACCTTGAAAGAATCCCGTTGCTTTTAGAACAAACAAAATTATCATTCTTAAAGCCTTCTGTCAACATGACTGACACAGAGTCTGAGTACCTTGTGCTTGATGGTGACGAAGACCATGATGAGATGGCAAAAATCAGAGGATTCGTTTTGTATATGCAAATGAGAAGCAACGCTCTATCCTTGCTTGCCTACAAACCTAACCCTTTGACAAATGCATTCGAATTTGTCATCTCGAGCTAGTCTCCATCCCACCACTACTCGAGCGAGACGAAAATTAATGCAAATCAACCAGTAGGACCCTGGTTGTACCATGATTTGATTCTCTGTTTCGTCATCATCATGATCATTGGTCCCCCACATACTCCAAGTTATGTGGGCCACCACCCAAGAGCCATTGGGTTGGATCAAGGGAGAGGGAGGGTGCAGGGCCTGGACTTCTGGTCTCTTCTTAATTTGAATGACTAGGTTACTTTTGAGCATCACTACCCATTCAATCCGTAATTGTATTTACCCATGTGGAAAACGATCCGGATTGTGGTACTCTGTGCCAGAGATGTCTCCCCACAGAAGTAGCTAGCAGCTTCAATTTCATTTGATGTATTCAAAGGAGCAATTGAGATTCTATCTAGCACAAAGTTCCACTTGGTGGTCTGTCTAGTACTTAACTACTGTCATCCACGATTCTTCCTCTGATTTGAGGGGCTCTAATCTACCATTAATTCTACTTGCACTTCGTGCAGTTCAACATCTGCCTTTCTAATGAATCACGTTTGAGGTGTCGTGCGGTAGTAGTATGAACAGGAAGAGGATCCACTAACTGGTCGCCAGAATGATCAATTAGCAAAAAGCGTCCTGAAGCTCTTTGAAGTTAGTGTCATTGTCTCATTTCTCTCATTTTAGGCCACTCGACGACAGAGTATGAGTTCTCAAAAGTGCTCAACCGCATGGGGGAATCGGCCATTATGCGGGACGATGAGCCTGATGATATTGGCAGCGCTTTCCAAAAGTTTGCCATAGTTTCTAAAGATCTTTCAAACCACACAAAAACCCTGGTAAGTAATTAAGATTAAAAGAGAAATAAATTTCAAGGATTTAACACCACAAAACGAACTACGGAAGCAACATTGAACGAATTTTTCAAAGCAGTGCTTAGACAAGGCTATTTCCATTTCAGGCGAATAAGCTTGAGGAATTGATGCTCCTGCCAGTGGACAAATTGCTCAAAAATGAGTTAAGAGGATCCAAAGGGGACCTAAAACGACCTTTCGAGCGCTCCTGGAAAGACTACCATGATAAATATTCCGAGCTGGAAAGACAAAAGAAGAAAGCGGCCAAAGATGCAGGTGAGTAAAAGTTGCAAACACTTTGCAAAGAGGCTACAGGGCAACGAGAATACAATCACAACAAACGAAACGATATTTTCCTTTCTTCAACTAGGACTTCATCGTTCGGATTTGACCGCAGGAGAAATAGCGGACGAAATGGACAAAGAGCGGAAATATCTGCAACTGACGACCACAGAATACCTCATCAAATTAAACGAAATCAGGACCAAGAAAGGCGTCCACCTTTTGCAAAACCTTTTGGATTATTACCGAGCTCAACAAAGGTGAGTGACTGCCTACATTCGTGTACTTGTACGGTAATAAATCATGGTCTCGTTGCCCGCCCAGGAATCATTGGAGAAAATATTTTGAGTCATAAATTGGTCGGACAATTGAAACGACATATGCAAAGCTCAGCCTCAGGCTGAGACGGATCAAAGGTTTCCTACACAATAACAAAGCCCCACACGATAGTTTTCCTTCCTTCGCAGAATGGCTTCATTGTAAAAGATACAAACAACTTCTCCGTGCACGTGAGTGAAGACTGAGGAGGCACCCTAATAGATCATGTCTCATGCACACACAACTACAGGGGCTCAACTTTCATTCCGATTGCTGGGCTTTGTTCTGAAGTTTCGTTCTCCTCAAACATGAATCGACACCAAAAGCCGTAAAGTTAAGCAAACGCCGTTGTGTTCCACCAACTCCAGGCGTCACAATTGCTCATCTTTCTGACAGTCAGACGCAATTGCTTTCAAAGCAAAGTAGTTTCAAACCCCACGACATTACAAATCTATAGATGACCGACCATCAGACAGCGCACGTCGTAGACAAATAGATGGTCTGATATCCATACCAACCAAGAATATACGAGTATCGCCTCCTTGGATCGGAAGAAAATGACAGTAATGTCCTGCAGATTCACGACCGAGTTGACTGAGTGAATGAATGCCTCCCTCTAGGTTTGGCCAGGCCACTTTCTCTCTCCTCCTCAAATTGCCAATGAGCTCGCACCAAATTCCCACTCCACGCATTGCTGGTACACGTAGTCCCTCAGAGCGGTAAAGTTCGAGTACTGCAAGAACTACGACCCACTTGATGTACACATACCCTGCAATACAATTTGAATCCAAATCATACCGAGACACCGACAAGAGCTCCCTCCATACACGTCAAATCTAGGTTTTTGCTCCTCAAGGAAATTGGGACTCAATTCTGAGATGGATGCTCCACTATCTCTCCTAGTTTTTTTACTCTTCGACGTCAAATGATGAGCGAGGGTAGAGAGAGGAGAAAACCGACTCAGATGTTCGGTCTGCCAAGGTGTCAAGAGGGTTCAGCTCAGAATTTGTTTGACTCAACCAACCAGTAATCACGCCAGATTACTTAGAGCTCCGTCTCACTTGGAGGTACGAACCACAGGAAACAACGCAGAGCTCTCAGCAGCACCTTGGCATCTGCTTGTTTCGTGGAGAAATTTCGGCAATTGGAAAATTGCATCAAGTTATTGATCACAATAAAAAAATGGATCATCCTATCAGCTCGAAAAGAGGTTGGTTGAGCTGCAATCTACGTGCAAACCAATGGCTCCAAAATAATAACAGCAATTTGTTCTGCTCGAGCGGAGGAAATCAAATAAGTTTTCCATCAAATCCACATTGATTGGATGGACAATCAAAAAATGACACAAACTTTGAAGACCATGAGTTGACTTTTTAGGAATGATTTTCGGCTTTGCTCGTGCCGTTATAGCGGTACGACTTTTAAACTGAGGGCTTCCGTGAAGTACTTTGAACAACGAAAAGTGGTCGTCCACAATCAGGGCAACAAATTGTCAAGAAAAAACTGGAAAGAAATTCGGTCTTGTCACAAGGTCTGGCAAATTTGCTTTTCGTCTACGTCTTGATGTTGTCAGGAACGCCATGACCAATGGCTAATGTTCCGTTTACGGCCAATTACAGCGGGTGGAAATGATTTTTTTCCGTCGTCCAAGTGAAACACGGTTCGTTTCTTTCGGACTGACGAGATCTGTGAGTGTTCGGGAGAGCGAGTGTCTTCTTCTTGCTTTGACCACCATGATTGCTTCTGGCAGTTCCATGTACGCAGGCTATAGAACTGGAGAGCCACTGAGTGAGTGGTTTGAATGTGTTCTTCAGCTCTGTTGGATAGGAAATTTCACACAAAATTACTTCTTGTGAGAAAATGGATTACATACGACGACTGTAGTCTCTGTTGAGTGGGTCTCTCTTCAATGAGGGAAGCGACAACGACAAATGGAGGGGAAGGAAGGGGCTGCCTTTAATGAGACCACCAATTTTTTGATGACTTCTCAAAATTTCTTTGCGGCTCTTGATTCTCAAACAATTTCTTCGTTTCATTGCACCAAAATCACGTTCATATTCACTTCGTTATAGATACTTTGAGGATGGGCTGGAAACAATCAACCATTTTGGGAATTATGTGGAGGATTTAAGCATGAAATTGCATCAAATTCAGCAAAGTCACGAAGAGGAGCGTCAATCACTTCTCGAGGTCCGCACCACGCTGAAGAACTGCCCCGGTTTTAACAAAATGGTAAGTTTAATCACCTCTGGGCGGTTCCCAATCCATGCAAACATGGTCATTGACTAAGGATACCCTCAAGCTACCCATCGATCACAACTTGGAATTACTATTAACCATGGTTCTCTGGTCGTTTTTTCCTTTAAAGCTGTATGAAAAATACTGGCATGAGGCTATGATGAACACTACTTTACAAATGGTGCTGAAAGTCCGCGATCGTTTTAAGGACGAGGTGATTAAATGAACAAAGCTCTGAAGGATAAACTCCGTTAAAATAATGCTTTTTCTTATACTCAACTGTACGTCGTAAAGGAGTTTGATAAAATGAGTATGATCCATGTTCCTCATTATTACGAGCTCTTGTCTGCTTTACTCTTGTTAGACACAGAGGCTCTATCAGCTTAATCGTCAACTTGAGAACGTGTTGGGAATTTTCGTCCATCGTCCATGATGTTTGTTTCTCAGTTTTGCAAATATCTAGTAGTTGAAATAACCTTTCCTTTCAGCCTGTCACAAGTGTATCCACAACTTCCAACTCGTCAGGTCACTACACTTTGCATCAAGCCAAAGGAGATGCAGCGGCCGGAAATCAGAAAACGGGCTACCTGAATAAGAGGTCCGAAGGTCGGCTCAGAAATGTGTGGCAAAAGAGGAAATGCCAGGCCCGAGAAGGCTATTTGGAGATCTATCACGGCGACGAAACCAAACCTCCAACCCAAGTCAACTTGCTAACTTGTCAAATGAAGCCGGTTCTCGAGGATCGATTGTGTTTTGACGTGGTCTCCTACAACAGAACTTACCATTTTCAGGTAATTCACTTTTACAAGGAAAATGAATTCATCTCGGATACACTCAACCAGGCGTCTTCTTTTGTTGCTTGGTAGTAGCTTGCCTCGTATCAGATTGTCAGTTGTCACAATGGTGTGGAGAATGACAAGTTTGACAGCCTTGGTGCCAGATAATCACAAGGTTGATCTAATTATTTTCCAATTTAATTGTTTTACAGGCTGAGAGCGAGCCTGATTGTGCAGAGTGGATGTCCGTTTTATTGAACTCGAAAGAAGGGGCTCTTACCCGAGCATTTCAAGATAACGCCCAAGCCAATAGTGTCAATCAAGGTTATATTGAGCTTCAGAAAACGCTGGTGACTTTCATCCGTGGATTGCCAGGAAATGACCGTTGCTGTGACTGCGGGTCCAAAAATGGTACGCTCATTTTTCACAAATACGTGAATGATTTGGCTTCAAATTATTTCATTTTTTCTTCCATAGATGCCACATGGTTGTCCACAAACTTCGGAATTATCATTTGCATTGAGTGCTCTGGCATTCACAGAGAAATGGGAGTCCATATTTCTAAGATACAATCGCTTACGCTAGACAACATTGGAACTTCTCAATTGCTCATTGCAAGGATCATGTCCAATGAGGGATTCAACAAAATAATGGAAGCTAGAATGTCATCCAAACTTCTTCCAAATAGTAGTATGGAAGAAAGAAAGGCTTACATCAAAGCCAAATACGAAGAGAAGAAATTTACTCGGCCGTATTGTAATGGACCTCAAGAAGTGTACTGTGATTTAGAACAAGCCATTGACTCGCATAGCATGTTTGACTTACTTCAAGCCTTTGGCGAAGCTAGCCATCATGGAGTGGATATCACAGATCCTCTCCCATCCAGCGTAAGTTTGTGACTTATGATGGCTGTGGGGTTTGAATCGTTGCTAAAATGTTGGGTGTTTTATAGGAGTTCGCCGAAACTAGCCTTCATCATGCAATATCCCATGAGACGGGCCATTCCCTCCATATCGTGGATTTCTTAGTACAAAATTCATCTAGTCTGGATAAGCAAACACGAGAGGGAAACACTCCTCTACATTACTGCGTTATTCAAAACCAATGCGAAAGCATGCGATTGCTATTGAGGTCAGGAGCAAACCCCCAAGTCGAGAATAACAACGGAAAAACACCAATTGATATTGCCAAAGAGAGAGGACACGCCCTTTGTGAAGAGATGGTATGAAAAGGATAAAGATATACAGGCTTCAAATACACGGCAGGACTAACTTCCCTCTATGATTTTCAGTTAATGCATTCTTTGCACCGAAAGAAAACCATGTTTGACAACGTAAACATTGACTGGCATTTGACCCACGAAGATGGCTCTACAGACTTTTCTGATGACGAAATGCTGGAGGAATATCCAAGACTAAATGGATCCAGAACTCCGGAACATCTCTTGAGCTCTCCTGATCGGGATGCATATCTTCGAACGGGTTCTCGTCCTTTCTCTGTATATCATAGTTCAACCACGCCCAATCGAGGTTCAATGTCTATTAATCGTTCATCTGACTGGATCACCGATCGCGGACCCTCTACTCTTTCCACATGGAATAAATCTACCTCAGAAACTGGAGACTCGCCACGGATGCATCACACTCTGAGCAACAATATGCCACCTCCTCCGCCGCCTCAATCTAAGAAACCAGGAAGTTTATGTAAGTTTTTGAATGCATTCAATGACCAAAAAGGAGGGCCTTTTTGTTTTGTACCGACACTAAAATACATTGAGATTGTCCTTTGAAATAGGAGAGTAGTATCAAGGGCTAAATGTTGTTTTCTCGAGTCTCGTCCATCGCTTTTGCAGCTTTTTGTCTTATTTCATTCCAGTCTCAAGTTCAAATATCACACCGAACCTAATGGGTAGTCTTAAAAAGGGTTCAAAACAGACCCTGTCCTTACCATCCACTGCTTACAACACTCTACCCTCCCAACACCACCTTCGATCCTCCACTTCATCTCCCAGATTCATTCCTAACAACCATAAGCGATCTCCATCTTCAGACAGTGGCCACGGCACGCTTCATAATCCAATGATGATGTCTTCAACATCCCGGTCTAACACGCCAGTTTCTTATCATGGCGGCAAAATCCATCATACAGTGTTTCTTCATGGTAAAAGCTTGTCCCTTGTGAATGTCTCTTCATAGTAGCTTCGAGAGCTTTCGTCTTACAACCTGCTTTATTTTAGTGGGATCTCAATCAGGCGCAGGAAGCGACACTTCTCCGCCATTGAAGACTTTTGCCGATGACTCGTCGCCCGAAACGGCGGGTATCATTACGCGAATGAAAACGAGTCAATCCACCGAGAGTTTAGACTCTTTGTCAGATGAATCTGGAAGCCACCTTCAACGACGGCACGCTCGATCTCAATTACAGCAGGTACATTTCACCATAATATGATAGTTTTATTGCGACACCTACTTAAATACAAGCTGAGTTCTTTGGATTCGAAGAGAAATTATCCAAACGATACGATGGTATTCAAGTCAAATATATTTTTCAGCATGGAAACTTCCCAGAGATGAAACGTTGTCGAGCACTCTACGATTGCGAAGCCGACAACGACGACGAACTTTCTTTTGAGGAAGGCAACATTATCCTCATCTTGAACGAGGAAACAGAGGACGAGAACTGGATGGAAGGCATGTTGGAGTCTCAACCTTCAAAGCGTGGTCTCTTCCCCGTCTCCTTTGTCCACATATTAGATTGAACAAATCACTGCAACACGATCACACACATGTTCTTCGCTTTTCACATTGGTTTCAACTGCCACGCCTACGTGATGGGCTTTTTCCGGGGCTCCATTTCCGCCAGCACGACCAAGTTTAACCCACTGAGATTTTTATAGACTCATTCACGAGAGCTATTGTTACCCATTATGAATCGAACATTAAATAGATGGTTAATGAATCAATGCAACCGTTGTTTCAATCTGCATGTATGATAAAGGAAGGCATTTTGTGTCCAATGGTTTAGTTAAGAGTCTTTGTGCAGCTAAGGATTAGTCCCTTGGACATATTTGATTTCATCGAAAGCCTTCCTGGCTTTCTTCAACTCCTCATTCATGGTAAGGAGTTCTCGCACTCTAGCGTACATCTTGGGATGTTTTCTTACCAAGAAGATGATATCCTCAACCTGTACTCGACCCGGTCTCCCTATCTCCATGGCCTTTTGCGTGGTGTCCAAAATGAAATGGAGGACTAAATCCTCAAGCAAATCCACAGTCTCCGTGTACGGATTCTGATCATCGCCATAACCAAAGAGCATACAGCGCAATTCCTTGGAAAACATACGTCGTTTGTCGTCGGGAGCAATGGTTCCACCGACGATCGAGGCCGACGCCTGATTTTGGTCCATGGAATCGCCATCCAGGTCCATATCGTCCATATCCGCCATATCCATTGAAGCGCCGTGATCACCGTTCATGATGGATGATTCTAGATGTGGATTTGATGTCACGCCCGTTGAGTTGTCAAGGTATACTAATTGAGCTATTTGCCGTTCTGTCGATGCAATTTGGGAGTTCAAGCAAGCTTTGTTCTGGTCAGGGTTATGGAATGATTTTATCGAGCCAAAAGTGAATTTATTTAGAAATTTATTTGGAAAATTTGAGGTATCAGGAAAGGTTCAACTTTGTATTGAAAGACCCAAGCTAGTTTTGTGTTGGGTAAAATATACCCATTGAAGAAGGCAAGATGGTATAGGGATTAAAAATAGTCTGGGTTATTTTGAATGTGGTCACCTGGAATTGAGCACGCAAATGTACAGTTGTTATCACGAAACCTAATCAATTCTAAGGTTTCCTTATGAATTCAACCTTCCCTTCAGGTGACATTTACAATTATTGTGAGCACAATTTTCAGGCAAATACAATATAGTTCACTTTCCTCAGTTAATTTTCATTTGCTTGAATATTTTGCACGTATTTACTTTCTTTTCTTTAATCATTTTAACCTCACCTTCCCTGATATGATAAAGAATCAGAATTCTCTGAGATCGCTAAGAGTACCAAATCGAAACTCTACTTTTTTTCACATTCTGAATGCAAACAGAAAGTAAACGCTAAACAGTTCAAATTTTAGCTTAAAATCAATCTTTTCCATCTTTTGGCGCCATAGTTGTCACCCTTTCTCGAAGACAAATGATATTTACAAAGTATGAGCACTTATATGGGTCTTTAGTATCTATGCTGAGTTACCAGATAACATTTACTGGCTCTAAATTTGGTAAAAGTAGCAATTATACAATTGGGTATTCTTTTTTTTTTTTTGATTGGCAAGCTCAACGAAATCATTACATATTTTCGGCTCCATTGTAAAAAAAACTAATTATTTCTCAAGAGCCGGTCCCTACACGGTTAGAGGGATAAATTGCGACCATGTTCAACTCTACCATACAATTAGCTAAGGAAATCGTAAGACAGATCCTTGAAGGAGCTTATGTGGAGTTTAATGGTTCAAACCCTTGACTAGAATCTCAGTTTTTTCCTAGATGGTCTTTCTGGTTGTTCAGTCTCCATCATCTCATTGATTTGGCAAGGTTGTGATAGAGGTGGTAGACAAGGCTTCGATTGACCTCTTCAGGCAGACCTAAACTGCAGAGTTATTTTTAAATCACATCTTTTGCGATGTTGTTCAGGCAGACAGGGCAGATACCTAGTCTGGAGTGATTGAGACACATGCTGCGGTCAAAATCCTGAAGATGTCCACGGAAGGCCATGATATTGCATGCTCTTTATTCCAGTATCGACTTTATTCCTCAAGGTCCATGGGGTTCAAGTCTGGGTAGGAAGCTAGCCACAGATCCTTCGACCAAAAATCCAAAAGCATACCTTGGAGAGGTCCAGGTTTCCAGACGAGGCTTGCTTCCACTTCAATCTTAATTAATAAATGTACAACGCACAAAGTTTCTATGCCAAGACAGGGACTACTACTGTTCCTGGCCAAGATTACCAAATCAATCTTCAGTGATTCGAATTTCATTTTTAAAAACGGCTCCACTTCAGTTGATCTTTGTTACCCGTTGGCAGCACATATGACAGTTAACCGTACTACGTCTTTCTGAATTTCGGGAGATTCATCATTGACGTAACGTGTGTAAATTTTGTGGTTTGAAACCTAGAAGGCAGATAAATTTTTGGTGATCTCAACACTATGCATTCACACGAGAGGTGAAAAGTTAAATCTAATGGTGTGTTGCAAATTTAATCTAGTGTATGGTAAAGTTTCTAAAATATTTTGTCGTTCAGGTTAGAGGGCTAACAGAAAAATGCCACTCAAGTACAGTCTGTGGAGATTTGTTTTGAACACACTTCATTGATCCAACAGCAAGCGTGTCAAGTGACTTGATTCATCATATATTGCTCTTGTTTGACCAAAGCAGTTGAATGAGCAATTTTGCTACCGCTTCCTTAAAATCGCAAGTTCAGGTTGTGAATCACATAACTTAGTGTGTTCAAGTCAAATCCCCTCGCACACACAGTGCAGGATTGGTGACTCAAAAATAATTTCAGAGTGTCGTTTTTCTGTTAGCCCTCCAGTTCAGACTAGAGTTCTACATAGTTCAGACTAGAGCACTAGTTCAGACTAGAGTTCTACGTACATAGTTCAGACAAGAGTTTTGTAGGCCATTATCAAAAGAGAATGAAACAAAATTATGGTAAACACGGCATTTTATTGTCAATTGTCAATTTAGATATCCTTATGTTCCAATATGAATGATAATGGATAGTCGTGTATCACAAGTGGGTCGCAATTATTTGTGGTGGAATCACTTAGTTTTTAACATGTTTGGGAGACTATTGGTTGATCATAAGTACAATTGGGGTTGGGGAAGAACATTACCCTCTTCTTTGAGTTACGTACGGTATTTCCTTTAACGGTTACAAATATGAACTACTTGGGCACCAACTGGTTTTTTCCGATCGGCATATTTTGCAGTACTTGAAATCGATCAATACTATTGATATCATTAAAGTGTGTCGTCTTCTCGACCATGCCCATGTGGTGCAATGTAATTGATCAGATTCAGTTGCATTCCGAATATTCTTTGGCTTGCTTCCTTTGACTTTTTGTTGAGGGGGAGTAACTGACAATTTTTGTCCTCTCTTGAAATCTGGGACTTGTTCGAGTGGTTCTTAACTTTTTTTCACCTCCTCGGGCCTGCCCCTTTCGAGTTTCGACTATTTCTTCCATGCCTTTGCTTTTGTTTCTTCTTTTCGCTTCCATGTCCACTAACTTGATTTAAACTTCCCGGGCCTGCCCATTGGAAGAGCTCTCTTTGGGTTCCTCTTTCTCATTGGTCACGCTCTTGGCTTTGGTAGCATTTCGGTACGAAAAGGGTCCGTAGTCATAAAGATCTTTGTAATCTGCATCGGCGTAAACCAGATCGTCAGCATTAGGTGGGCTAGGAACCTGGAACGCAAAGAGAAGCATGAAAATCAAAGTCAGGTCTTGGATCTCGACAGAGCAACAACGAATGATTTGGCTTAGGAATGAGGATTAGCCTAACGAGATGTGTAAATAGATGGCCAAAAAGCGTAATCCCAATGGACTCAAACATGCAGCCAGGAACTCACTTGAAAACGGTGACGGGTCTCTAACGGCGAATGGGCAGGCGGCCTAGTCACACATCAATCTCCTTGCCAACTTGTTGATTGGGGTTAAACTTGAGAACAGCATAATCAGTGGAACGTCCTTCCATGCGAGGATCTTGCCCCGAGTGCAGGTTCAGATCAGCATATACCACTCGGTTAGTAACAGTCTGACTAGGAAGACCGTTGGGAACTTGACTAGAACATGGTGCTGGTCTTTGGAGGGTAGCAGGGTGGTAGTAATACGAGTCAAATTGTTTGGGTCCTCCAGAATGTGAGGCTGATCTGTTATTGGGATCTGTGGCTGTCAGCATGCCATTGGGCGAGGCTGTGCGGCCCATTGTCAAGTGACCCATTGGGTGGCGGTGCATAGGCATTTGGGGCTTAAAAGGGACCATTGGAGGGTTGGGTCTACTGCTGTGATGCGACGAGTTAGCTGACGAGGAGGATGTGGAGGAGGCCGAGGGCAGTTGGTCGTACAAAGTGGCCGAAACAGTGGGCAGAATGTTATTCGATGGATGGTTTACCGGCAAACCCGTCGCTCGAACTCCCACATTATTTCTTAGAAAATTATTTGTTAGTTGGTTCTGAAGGTGGGACAGGGTTCCTATGCCCATTTGGCCATTGTGAGTAACTGGACTGACTTCTCTGAGGAAATGCCGGGGGAGACTCTGATGGTTATTGATGTTGTAAGGAACAGCTGTATAGACCTACAAAAAACATGTTAGAATGTTAGTGAACACGCAGCAAAAGGCTCACTCAAAAGCACAAAAGCGTGGAAGGTCAGAAAAAGCAACTCAAGAAAAAAAATCTACCTATTATCCCATTGCACGACGTCGAGAGAAGCAAACAAGAGTTGCCATGGAAAAGGAGTGGGAAAGATGAGCCGAAAGATTGGTAAGGAATTGAGGTCTTGGACTGAAAATGGTTACCTGCATTTCATCGACACTATGTGCAGATCTTAAAGGACTTGGCATGTTCATATAGCATGGTCTTTGTCGAGGACCTCTAGGGGCCGGAATTGGGCCGTCTTGGCCATCATCTGACTCCACTTCCGCGTCAATGAGATCCAACCCCGGATCTTCCTCAATTTCCTCCTCCTCTTCCAAACGAGATGGAATCTCATGAGGTCGAACCCGAAGCTGGTTTTCGGTTGGTTGTACTCTGATTCTGTTGGGAATCCTCAAAGATGCGAATTGGGGCTGGGGTTGCCTGCTGGCTCGAACTATGGTGGGATTTTCTGACCTCGAGTTGATAGACGGGGCCCTCATTGATCCCCATGAGGCTAGTTTTTGTCCTACATCTCCCACGGACTCCTCCGAAGATGTTGAGGGTGATTTGTTGTTACCCTCGCCATTGTGAGTGGCCCGATTGGTGGTTGAGAACGGACAAACTTGACTACGAGTGGATCCATAGCCAGAAGACCCATTCTGACTGAGCTGACTTGATGGACGACTTGAGTTTGGGTGCTGCGAAGATCCAACATCTCCGCCCATTTCGCCTTCTTTCGAGGCCATGGGTGGATCCAAACTGGTGAGGGGAGGAGGAGGGGGCGGGAAGGATTGATTGACGTAAGAGGCAAACGTCTTGGCCGAACTCTCATTTTGCAATTCTTCACGCTAAATTGGTTAAATCAAACAAATCAAACCAAACACACAAAAACTCGAAATGGAAATAAAAGTTTCAACCAAAACTCAACAAAAGGAATAAAAAGCCAAACACGATATTTTGCCATTAAGATTTGTGATTAATGTTAGGCTCTTTTGCCTACCTTCTTATTGGGACGTTGAATCCCATGGAACGGCAGGTTCTCGTAGAATCCCTTTCCATCACCATTGCCTATTGGATTTGTGTCATCACTAGGATGTCCACTATCGGGACTGCTTTTGTTCCCATGATCTGAAAGTGACAGAAGCAAACAAAATTACAATCCACGCTAAACTAAAGTTGATCAATTACATGACGGGATAATTGAAACAGAGTGCGCTTGATAGTTATGTGACCTCCTTCTACGTTGAGAGGAAAAGTTTTTTTGGCAACTGCACGAAAAGGACAGAACGTTCGCTATACTATTCGTTTACTGTAAGTGTAGTTCAGTGTGATTGAGTGGTGCATCAAAAGCAAAGGTAACAACACAAGCGATGTCAATCTTTTTTCCCGAAAACGTTTGCATTGTCGTTCAACTCCATTGCAGAGCATCTTCACAAAAGTAGTGACAGAAATACACATAAAGCGTTCTTCTGGTGCAGACAGACATCTGCGAGGAATCCAAAGCAAAAGGAGTAAAATGAGCAAAAAACACTCTCTTCGCCTTGATTTGCTGGAGGGGAGAAGAAAGGCCCTAAGAGCCTCTGATTACTACTCCCTCTCTACTTCAGCGGTCTGGTGTGACACATTGGATATGTGAAAGGATGGGACAAAAAGGTTGGAAGAGCTAGGACAACGAAGACGCCTAAGAAAAGTAGTCGAGGCTTGTACGAAGAACGAAAAAGACGGAAAGGAGCGACAAAAGGACAGGATGAGGTGAGATTTTGGTTTTTGGTTCAGGGTGGTGTTTTAGCACATGGCCAACAATGGGAAATCGTGTGATGCAAAAGACTATACTATAGAACATCCTTTTCAGTAAGGTCTTTAGGGAAGAAGGTTTTACTTGTAGGTAAATGATCACGGCCGTTACCTGATTGTCTGGGAAGCAGGGTGTTGGAACTTTCACTATCTAATTTATTTACAGGAGTCAAGGATGTATTCGAGGTTCCTTTAAAGGCCACCGTCTTTAAGGTGCCTTGTGGACTAATCGGCATGGCACTTGGGGGGGAAGTTGTTGATGATGATGATAATGTTGAAATTGGTAGCTGGGTTGAGCTGGGCAAAGGTCTGACTGTGAGGGGGTTAGAGTCATGCCATCGCATTTCTGTTGGATCACCGGAATCGTGTGTCCCATCGGGATCATCCGAAGCCTCGGAACCGGGTGCATGCGTCTTGGAGCCATGGGTGGAAGTGTTGTTATTGTTGAGGTTGTTCCGCCCGTTGACGTGTACATGCACGCCTGGCCGAATGGGCCATTTGTGCTGCGTGGATTTCTGTTGATCATCGCTACCCTCTTGGGCATCTGCAGGGTCTCCGCCCTTCGTGGTTGAGTTGTCGGACTGTTGGGCCCCATTTGGACTGGGTGGATCTCCATCGTCGCTTGGAGAAGCTCTATATACGCAAGAGTGAGTGGGTGGAGAGAACACAAACGGGTTAGAACACAAAAGGAACAAATATCTCTCGACACCATCACAAGAAGGAGAGTTGTAAAAAAGCTTGCAATCAATCAGAGGGAACACCGAGTCATGAATGAGCTCTATAGTAGAGCGAACTGGGCCAGGCGGCACCGAGCAAGAAAATGACAGAGAGAGCGAATAGAATGGCAGCTAAAGCGAGGCAGCAAAGCGGAGGATAAGTAAAGTGAGTCCTTCTAATTAAGCGGAGGAATATGGTCATGCGTTAGAAGTGGCATTGGCACAAGGGTGGAAGCGGGAGTCGAAATGCATCAAAAGCATGAACTGGAACTGACTATTAGGGAAGGCCCCAATTCGCCAACCAGGGAACAATGTGGAAAGTTAGGCCGACCGATACCTGTTAAGTACTCCACCGATGTTGAGTAGTACCGAAATGAGGATGGGGAGACTTTCAGACTGGAGCAATACCGCGTGTCCCCGTTAATCATTCGTGACAAGAGCATTCTTTGTGAGTCATTGTGAGAAAATGAAGGAGAAGAAAAGGATCAGGCTTTGTTTCCCCTCACACAAGAGCGGAAACGCAAGACAGTCGGGTTAGCATGTACTTTAGTGGGTACCAAGTTGTTAGAACATCCAAGCTCAAGGAAAGTACTTCTTTCATTTGTTAGGGTTAGCTCTAGCACAAACATCTAATGGTCCTTGGACGACCAACTGTCCAAAAGATTGGAGGAACCAATCCACCAAGAACTCTCTTTGGACGGGAGTAAGAAATCGTTTAATTCAGTCTACATCGTCAGCCAACGACAAATGGGACTCAGAATCGTCTTCCATCAAATTCATGGCTATGGGTACTTTTGGTTTGAGATAGAAATTATGATCCCCCAAGAATATGGGTCCTCGACCAGGACGGATCACCTCAGTACGAGTCTCATGGTGCAAATCTCTGAAAGTTTTGACAACAAAATCTGAATGTCAAATTTCATTTCTTTCCTATTGCTCAAAAACATGTCAGTCAACGTCAAACCCAAGCCTGGGTTACTTACGGGTTACTGTTGGTCCCGTAGAGATTCACAACAAATCTGTGATAAGTGCTGAAATCATCAATTCAAAAAAGCCTCAAGTGTTAACCCGTCTGTTGAGCTTACGATAGACAGAAAGATTAAGTTTCCCGATGAAAAATAGCCATCACCACCCGTTTTGTTCTCAAAAATATCGTTAAGTATATTTGTAAAAAGGAAACTTACTTCTCTCGCTCCTCGAGGTCTCGTTGGTTAATATCTGTGAAGGTTTAAAAAAGATTGGGATCTTTAAATAGAATTAGTAGGAGGAGCACAACCACACACAAGAAAACAATTTTAGGCAACAAAGCCTGCTTATTGGATTTGGCACGACTTGGACAAGCTCAACCATGGCAAAATTCCAGCATTTGGCAAACGTCCTTAATGCAAGTCGGAACTTTCTCTCTGGCATTTGTTGTTATTGTCAACGTTCCAATGAAGAGGCAAATGAATAACTCACATTTCTCGTCTGGACTCTTCTTTTTCTTCCGGCAAATGAGAATGATGCAAACAATGATGATCAAAACCGCCACAATGAGGGCTGCCACCACG
>CM021314.1:6860488-6872274 GCA_010645155.1 Tigriopus japonicus
GTCAGTACATACAGGTTGGATCAATGTTTGCCAAGGTTGGCCGTTTCTTTCTCCCTTCAAATCTTGTTTTCTCAGTGAAATCAAATCAAGGATGGACTTGTGGTCCTTTCAGGATCTTTCCCTTGAAGTGAGCCCTCAGGCCGTTTGAGCATTAAAAGCACTCAAGCAAAAGAGAAGAAAAAAAAGACGGAGAAGCTCTTTCTTTCCGCTGTTCTCTGGTGGTTGACGCGCTCTGTGTCTATCAATAGTTCTCTTGTAGCCATGGCCAAATATGTCAAATTGCAATGGGACAAGACATCGACTTTGGAATCAGACAGATTCGCTATTGCATACGAAAAGCTCGCTGTCATCTTTTTGGACAAGACCAAGAATTGCTCGACTTGATAAAGCATCTGTAATGTTATTCAAGCTTCCCTTCCCTTCCAGTGTTCATCTCTCTTGGCCGTCAAGAGTTTCCACTTGGGTGCATTCATAAATCCAGAGTTCTGGCAGCAATATCAGTTGGTCTTCGCTTACCTTGGACATCGATCTCGCAGGGTTGACCGGCTCCGATGGAATTGTTGACGTAGCAGTAATAAGTTCCAAAATTATCGGGGCTGGGATCCAAGCGAACCTGGCTAATCAAACCATTGCTTGTGACATCTTCATCAAGAACCGTGGCATTGACTCGATGCCACCCAAAAGTGACCTCTTCAGGATTGGCCAAGGCTTCGCATGTCAGCACAATGTAACCGTCGTCCTCGTTTTGTTCAATCTGACATTCGGGTTTATCTAAATGGTCGGGGAAGAGAAATGAAGAAACATTATTTTCGGCTTGCTTTTGAAATGCCATTGGTTGGCCTGGCAAGTAAGGCCTTTCATCTCTTGTTCGTTGTCCACTCACAAAGGACATCAATTTCCGTTCCAATTTCAGCAGCACCGTGTTTATTTTGGGCCACACAGGTGTAGATTCCGGCTTGGTCCTTTGATATGCCACCGTCGAAAAAGAGCAGATTATCAGCGGCCACATTTTCGTTGTTGAATTTCCAAATGTAATTTGCCTCAGGATAGGCTTCAGCCGTGCAGAGGACCTTCTCCGTGGAGGAGCCCTCCTCGAGGCGAATGATGCCATCGGAGATCTCGATATTTTCAGGAGGATCTGAAATGGAACAAAGTGAATGTCAAATTCAAGAATCGTCGCTTTATACTTAAAAACTTACATTCCACTCTGAAGTAGGTCGTTGAAATGACTCCTTCACTGCCCACGAGATTTCCCGTACTTTGGCACGTGTAATTAGCGTTGTCTATGACCCTGTCCAATTTCGCTCCCGGCCAGTTTTCAATGTTCCAGATGAGCGTCGAACGAACGGATTCGAAATCGTTCTTGGCCAAGTCTGGCTCCACTAATGTGGTGTTGATGGAGAACCTCTCGTCGTCCTCGCCAATTGGAATGCCATCTTTGAGCCAAAAGATGTCGCAAAGTGGGGAACATTCCACCTGACACTCGACAGAAAAGTTGTCGGACTCGGCCATAGCTCCAGTGTAGGGAGGAAGTCGCTCGATGAAGGTAGGGGGAGCTGCAATTTGAAAAGGACGGCCATTATCATAATGGAAGGAAAGAAAAGTCTTCGGCCGACTGAGCCAGCCCAAAACCAACTAGTCTTAAGCTTAGCCAATAATTGCTAGCCAACAAAAGTGACAGCTGCTCTCTTCTCTCTGTGTCCCTCTTCGGCGTGGTCTTATGCTCTTGTTATCTCAACTTTTTTGGAAGAGACCACCTAATGGGTACTATCTCCAGATTATGCCAGTGGTTTTTCCTTCAACACGTATTAGCCTAGCAAGTTCGTTCTCAGAGGGAAAGCATCTCCAATCTCCTAGCTTTGATGAGCCTGGCCCAGTTTCGTTGTCACTTTTCGAGGGTGAGGTATGCGTTTAATGTTCCCTCATTTCCAACCTTGAAGGCTGTGTGCTTCTTGCCTTCCTTGACTGCCCATCCCGTTTGTTGTTCATATCAAATGCTTTCGGCCATTAATCAAAAGTGAAAAAATGGCTCTTGCCTCTTGATGCTCGTTCGCCCCTTTCAAGTCAGCTGCCCGACGATGAGTACTTAAAGACTTTTTTCCATCCCTTTTTTCGGCCATCTTTCTTGGAACACCAGGGAGTGGAGCACTGCTTGAAGACTTCGTACAAGCACCAAAAGACATCGGCCATTAAATAAAATTAACAGACCGGATGGTGAACTTACCAAAAACTTCGATGCCAATAAAGTCGGGCTCCCCTTCGCCGACTTCGTTAACGGCCACACACGAGATGTTGGCCTCTGTTTCCAGAGTCACTGGCTCGATGGTCCAATTGAATGAGGTCACATGGGTGACCACATGTCCTCCCCTCTTCCAAATGAATTCGTTAGATTCGGGTCGTCCTAGATCTGACACTTCACATGTCAACGTGATTGCATCACCCTTAATCACCTCTTCCAAATCTTTTCGGATGAAGGCTTCTCCAGGTGGATCTGCAACCAGAAAATGTCCAAACTTAAATAGAAGAGCAGAACGGAGGGCCTTCCCCGATTAGAGCAAATCCTTTAAGTGATGCTATAAACAATGTGTCTCTTAAACCGGTCAATAAATGTGCCAAAGATGGAGACCGGGAACTTGGAATGAAGAAACGTAAATAAATTCCATTTTGTGCATCATTGCCTTCTGGCCTTGAAGGCCAGTAACATGGATCGTGTGTTCCAAGAAAAGCATGTGATGCGCGCGGGGGGCGTGTGTGCTGTGCGTGTATGTATTATGCCAAGGGAACGTGCAACTCCTGTTCCTTCGTTCTATCAATGCTTGGTGAACTCTAACTGGTCGGCGGGTGTTGTTCACATTGGTTGCCTTCATTGCATTCACCACACCACCGTCAAATGTCTTGGTGGACGACACCAGTAAGCAAACCAGTGAGCTTGGGTTGTTGTTGTTGTTGTTGTCGTCGTCGTTGTTGCAGATGTTAAGGCATTCAAGCTCAAGATCCCAACTGCACAACACTTCCCTCCCATTAAGGGAAATAAGAAAATATGGGCTCCTTTCTACATTCTCGTTGAAGTGGAACGGAAGCATCTCGGGTATTTCCAGTCATTCGTGGAATGCTCAAGTCAGTCTGGCTCATGTTCACTAGTTCGTAGTGGATTTGTCATGGTCATCTTAATAGGATATGTACCCGACACAAAGTTTCTGTGGCGTTCCCGTTTCCAGCATGCTGACATTCGCTTCAAGAAAGGCGATGGTGGTATAAGAATAAGAATAAGAAGATGGTACTTACAAAGGATTTCTAGCTCCTCCTCAGGGGACGCATCGCTCCATCCGGCCTCGTTGGCTCCCTCACAGGAAAAGTTTCCATGGAATTTGACCGTGACGTGCTCAAGAAGCAGTTTGCTGGGATCGATACCGCAGAGGTCGTTTTCATCATTGAGTTCGTCTTCACAGATGGGAAGTTGTTGAAGGAGTTCGCCATTCATGTACCATCGCACACTGGTTAACTCTGAGGGGTTTCCATCCTCGATATCACAGAACAAGGTCACGTTTCGGCGGTCGATTTCGCTCACTGGTGAGGGTGGATCCATTCTCAATAAGACCTTTGGCTTATCTGTGAGAAGAGAGATCGTAGAATATCGTAATGAGTCCTTAATGATTGACAGGGATCATTGGTCTGGTCAGTTCCTGGCGGTACGTAACGATTAATACTTACAGAAAACATCCACCGTGGAGATGTTGTCCGATTCTCCCACACCCACCTCGTTCTCCACAACACAAGAGTACACTCCAATATCTTCCTTCTCGACAGATTTTATGGTCAAGGAGGGCTCCTTGGATGTGCCACCTTCATATTTGGTCTGGTTATTTACGGACAACAGTTGACCGTCTTGGTACCTACATGGTTGGGTGGGACAGAAACAAGAGTGAAATGACTCAAAAGAAGGAAACCCTCGCACATCCTTGGGCTCTTTGGGCGACCAATCTTGAAATGGGCCATGGGCTAGCACTAGGGGAGGTTGGCAGTTTTATTTGACTTGGTTGCTAACATGTTCGTTGTTTGTTCAGGACAGCAGCTCAAAGTAGAGCTCATGTAGCTAGCTAGCTAGCTAGCTAGAATGAAGGAACGAACCAAGTCTCGTGGTATGCACGAGTGCTAAGAATGATATATCAAAGGAAGTACCCCGAAAGAGCAACGAGATAGCAACAATTTGCCTAGAAGAAGAAGAGGAAGTAAGCTCGGAGAAGGAAGTGGAAGTGGAACCTAACAAGCAACAACCTCGAAAGAAAGATTTGATGACTAAAGTTTTTGAGTAAGTTGTTCTGGAAGTGCTCTCTCGGGGAAAGTAATCCACCTTGCTTCCCGTAAATTTCCCACACAGAATTATAAAGTTTAATGAAAAGTGCATCGCTCTTCGGGAGCTCTCAACGATGTACTGCTGATTAATGCCGAAGATTGGTTTAAAGACGAAGGTCGAACCAACAAGACAAGAGTGAAAAGAAAGATGAAGGAGGAGGAGGAGGAGAAGAAGACGAAGAAGCTGAAGACAACGGTTGCAAATGCTGGCAATTTCCGCTTGGGCCATCCTCAGACCAACAACCTCCGTTCCATTAAGCATTCACCCATTCAACCGTGGTGTTCCTAGCCTGACAAACAAAGTGGAATGGGAGGACAAGCTATGCATATTTTAGAGCCATCGATTGAACTGGCAGGGTTAAGAGGGAGGGCGGAGAGGTCCAAACTCCAATTCGACAACAACCATCGAGGACTACCAGAAGATCGAGAAGGAGGGGAACAAGGACTAAAAAGGTTGGTGGGAGCATCCCATCGTTTGGGAAAGTGTCGCATGGCCGAAAACAAAATGAGTTCTGGCTGGTTCAATTCCTCTCTCTTTTCACGTTCCCCTTCCTTCCCTCTGCATTGTAGGTCATGCTTGGTGACTTCACTTGGTCGGCCAAGGCTGGCTCCTTGGACATCAATTTGTCAGAGGAGGTTCGAAATTGAGATCTTACTTAGTCGGGGAAAAGGGGTCCTTGCCTACTTGACTGAGGGAGCCGCTCTACGTACATACGGGCTCTTGCCAAACATTACAACGTCGTTGACTATTCTTACGTTGTCACACTACTGCTACTCCGCTCTTTCGACAGATCTGCGAATGAATGGGGCATGCAAAAAAAAACATCTCTTACCATCGAACGCTTTTCAACTCGGGAGGATTGGCCTCCACCGAGCACGAAATGGTGACTTCGTCACTCTCGTTAGCAGTGATGTTGGTGGGGCTGATCTCGACAAATGGAGCATCTAGAAGGACAAAATAAAAGGATTACATCGTTAGCGTGTATAAATTTTCAACAATGCTCTGTCTTGGATAAAGGATTGCGAGTTATTTTTCGTTGGGCTTCTAATGTGGTCATTGGTGGTTGAAATTCCCCCCAAGAAATAAGCCAGACTCGTCGTCGTCCGTCTGAATGGCTCTGACATTGGATGCGCAAGAAACTTACATAGAATTTGCAACGTGATGGATGATCTTTGAGGTTGTTCTTGGTTGTCCTCCAGGACGGGGTTATTTGCTTCGCAAGTGATTAATTCACCATTTTCGAACCGTGACGCCACAAACGAAATTCGACTCTGCGTCTCGTAGGTCTCGTCATCCTGTGGAGATGAATGAGCAGTGAATGGCTCGTACATAATCGACCGTACATTCATATGAACGAGTAGGTATGGTAGCTAGTATGATTCAACCTAGCATATTGCAACAATTTCATTCTCTGATCAAGATGTCTAAGAAAAATATCCGCCCTCATCAAGAGTTTGGCAGAGCAATTTTTCGAAACCAATCGCGGATTTCCTTCGAAGCCGGACGATGCAAATGAATGTTTGTTTGATTACCTGCTTCACTGTAACTTCTACAGGTGGCTTCTGGATTGCACAAGACGGGAAACAAGGTAGCTTGCTTTAATTTAGCTCAAAAACAAATCCCCATTTTCTTACCTGGAGGGCCACGTCTTCGGTGGGAGCTTCTGCCAATGGAGCCGTTCCATTGTACCACGTAATCAAAGCTGCGGGTCTGGCTCCTTGGGCACGACACATCAGGGTCACCACTGACCCATCTTGAACCGGGTCATTCGCCCCAATTATCGAGGTGGACTCGGGTCGAACTAAAACAAGGAAGGGAAAAGATTGACGACCTCCCTTGATTATCGCCAACAACATCATCCGTTTTTCCTCGAAAACTTTCCCCTCTCGTTTTTTGTTGTTTTGGCCTTCGTTCTAGATTGGAAGGGCTATCAAAAATGTGTTTGTGTGCGAACGTTCTAAAATGATCACAATTCACTGAACTGAGACTGAATTGTGTACTTGGCTGTCGATTTTTTTGCTGCCTTGACGCCATCGCAACGTATCGAAGTCGATGATTTTGACTTGATTTTTTTGCGCTCTCTTTATTTGTTGTGGCTTTTTATACAGTTCTCGCTTTGCCATTAGAACGACTTACTAACTAACTGAAAGTCGTCATGGCCTCCAAACTCGATCTATGAACCATTCCCATTCAAGTAGCCGTATATACGTTCGTTGTACAGGGCTGATCGAGACAAGGCCAAGCCGAATTGCAAGGCCCAAACTGTTGGGAAAAGTTTTGCTAACAAGTTGGGATGGGTGCAAAGAGAACCCCTCAAACCACTTTTGTGTTTGGCAGGGAACTTTCGTCCTTTTTTGTTTACTGATTTGGTATTGTTCTCTGGGCGAACTTTTACTTATTCCCCTCATGTATGGAAAGTGTCCGGGGGATTAAAAGCTTGATCAAAACTTACGATTCACGTCCAATTGAACCGACGTCTGCATTGGAGCATTAACAATGGCTTCATTCTCGGACTGGCAGGTGAATCGGGATCCCAGGTCGCCTCGTTCCAAAACCACTCGGATCTCGTTGCGGCCTGTCCCAGTTCCATCGGGACTCTCAAACGAGCTGGCTTTGCCTGGAGGTACATGCAAAAGAGGGTAGCAATAAGATAGGTGGTTGGTGGTGAGCTCGAAACAAGCCATCAAGACGGGGGTGATTAGATTAGTCTCTTAACCAATGTTGTTACGCCCAATTTCGCCGATGCGTCTGGAATTTCCAGATTGTTGCTCTTCACGTTGGTCCAAATGGTTATGCTGGAGCTTGGAAAGGCATGGGAGCTTCAGACCAAATCCTTTTATGTAGACATTGTGATAAAAGAAACTCAGATTTGCAGTGTTTCGAGTTCGGGTGTTAGGCTACAGCACGACAGAAAAAAAGTCGAGCAAAGAGCCTTTTTCGTCCCTCTTTTAAGATTCCTCTGACAGTTGAAGCCCATGGCCATTGGCCATCCGAAAGAGAGAAATGTATAGCAGAAGTGGTGGTGGTGGTGGTGGTGGTACAGCAAAAGGCCCGAGAATTCGTCGTAAAGGCACTGAGAGACAAGCGAAAGCGAGGAGATGGGAAGGGAGAAGGGAGAGGATATAAGGATGAGCGGAAAGGAAGAAGAAAGAGAAGATCTTGGAACTAAACCATGCCAAAATGATAGGGACCAACCAAAGACGAACAGAACGAGAACGGAAGACAAAAAAGAAACCAACTCGTTTCTCCTCATTCCAGAAATTGTTCTTTAGAGAAAAATAAAAGAAAGTGCGCGTGGTGAGAACTTTTCCCCGTTTCTTTGGCCCTCATCCCGCATGAATCTAGAAGGAGGCTCAATGGACTTGACTGCCATATCCAACTAACGCACATATACGTAATGTATACGGTGTTTGTCAAGTGAGCTTTTACACCCAGAGGAAGGAAGAAAGAAAAAAGCTCCATGGAAACCGGGATCCCAAACGCCTTGGTTGTTCCCAACTATTGCCCACTCAGGCTTGGCTTGGATTTGGTGTAGAGTGTTGGCCGATAGCAGCTCCTCTTTCCTCATCATGCTTTTCGATCCCCACCAGATGGTGTAAGCCCCTCCATCGGATAATGGATGGTTGGCAATTTTTGTTCTGACAGTCGAGCAGACGGAAATGGGAAACGCTTAAGCGATGCGGAATTGGCCTTACCTGACATAATTTCGGTTCCATTGTACCACGTGACCTTTGGGATGGGTTTTCCCCCACCCGATTCGCAAAGTAGACGGAGCTCTTCGCCTTCGTTAAATGGGCCCAATGAAGTGGACGAGACGATGTCGCCAGTTTCGGGCATCGAAATGTTCAGGTACTTGGGCTCGGCTGCAACGAACAAGAGAAACGACCACTTAGTATTGGTTGACAGCCCTACGATTTACCCAGGGACCAGAGCCCCAACATAGGTTTGTCCTACAGAAGTTTGACAAATGATGATCCTTTGCCCATGCCATTCATTCATCTATTGTGGTTTGCGTCTATCGAATGTCATCAAGTCTCTGAGAGAAGTGCATTCACACCAACACAAAAAGCTACAGAGCGAGACACTGACAGAGAGAGAAGGCGAAGCAAATGACACGGAAAGAATTAGAGAAGTCATTATGCTAATCCGGAGAAAATGTCATTTGCCATTTGATTTTCCTGCCCAATTCGTCCGAAGACACTCAATTCCACACGACTAGTGGAAGATCTGCCCTTTCTTTCCCTTTTTCTCAACTGGCTATCATGTCTGATTGCTAGCTTGGTTTTACTCGGTTCTATCTCGTAGTTCGTATGAAAACTTCTTGTCAGAGGTCATGGGGTGAAGAGCAGAAGTTTTGGATAAAAAAAGTACATGCACTGGTTCAGTTCGTTTGTCTCGAGTACTTCATTCTCGCTCCAAACGAACGAACCACGACCACATGGTTGCTGCTGTTGCTACTGCTATTGTTGTTGTTGTTGTCAACGACGAAAGAGATCATGCCTAGGCTTTTTCCCATCATGAAAACATTCTAAACGACTTCCGAGAAGTATAACAACATGCCTGTAGACGATTTCGTGTTCAAGTTATGGGACCGCTATTTAGCAACTAGCATGTCATCATCGCCACCGTTTTCACATTGGGTTATTCAAATCATCATAATTACACCAAGTCCCCTGAAAAAGTGGCAGCGTTCTACCGCAAGATAAAACGGCTACTTCGTGCGTTTTGAGAGACAGTTTCTTACCGAGAGTGGTCAGTTTAACCAGTTGAACCACCGGACAGTTCTTCGTGATGTCCAAGAAAGTGATCTCGCATTTATATTCGCCCTCGTCACTGGTCTTGATGGAATTCAGCCTCAACTTGGCCTCTTCGCCGGCCTCATCCACCAAAAGCTCGGCCCTGAAATGCACAAAAAGGAAACTGACATCAACAAATGTGAATTGGACAACAGGGAAATGAATGATGCCTTTTCTTTTGGCATTGGTCAAACAGATCCACCCTCAACGATCTATTGACCTCGTATTCCATCAAGGACGTGATCCAGAACGGCCTAATTCTAATGAATGTATTTTCCTCTCGGAAAAGTAAATGCCTTTGTTTTTTGTTCCCTCCAGAAAATAAGAATTCTTGCTTAGCTTTTGAAAGGAATGAATAAAGGGGAAGAATGTTCACATCGGCCTTTCCGGTGAACCTCTCATCCCTCCAAATTGTTCCCCTTCCCATGTCAAAAAAAAATCAATCCCGTTTCGAACTTCCTTGGCTTCGCTGAAAGGCCACATTCAGCGGTTCCAAAGCACAAGGGATTTGGTAGGGCTTACTATGTGTTTATTTATGCAAGTGTGTCATAGATTGCATCACTCACATGAGGTGGGTGGATGAATGTACTTACCGATCAGTGAGTTCTCCCTCGGCTTTAGCGAAATCTGCCACGGGACTGTAGACAAATACCCTTCGATTCTCCTTATACCATTTGATGGAATGGAACTCTCCGCACTTGTTCTGGTTCACCACACAAGCCAAGGTAACCTCGGATCCAGCAATGGCTTTGACTTCGTCCCGAATTGAGGAACCCGAGGAAGACGCACCTGCAACAAAGAAAGACCAAGAGTGAATTCAAATTCAACTTTTCCAATTACTTTCAAGGGTAAGAGCGGACGTAAGGGTAGATGGATGGATAGATGGATAGATAGATGGATTGTGAGGAAGAAAGAATGAAGAACCGGTTGAGAGAGAGAAGGACCACATAAAGTCCTTCAAAGTCGATTCCAACTTGATTGTCCTCAAATGATAGGGAGCTCGAGATTGAGCTGGAATTGGAAATGAATGCATGCATCGACCCCCCCCCCCTTTCCATCCATCGCATATACCTATGAGGTTGGAGGTTGGTCGCGGAAGTGTAGGGTCTGAAATTTGGACCACTCACCTCCTCATCGACCCAGATCCATATAAAATCCGAACGACGGCAATATGAGACTCGACATGCAAGCCAGGAGTCATCATGGTGCTGTGATATGACTCCTGGATTCCCTCGAAGACAATAGCATCGAGCACCAGGGGTCTTCGTCTTGACTTCTTGTCTTGTCTTTCGTAGGCAAATATTGTCATTGTTCAATCGAGCACGAGGAAGGCCGAGCAAGCCAACAAGCAAGCAAGAGCTTAGCTAGGCCAACTAAGCGAAGAAGACCGAAGGGGAGGGAATAGCGAGTTTCTCGGTACTTGTGCCGATCCAGCCAATGATCCTATCACTGGATCAAACTCAGATTGTTGAGTAAGCATTTCTTCTCATCGCTCCCTTTTTGTTCCCAGCTCCTTCCTTCTTCCTTCCTTCTTGCCTCTCCTCTCCTTTGTGTCCCTGGTTGGTCCTCCGATGTCTGAATAAGGAGCCAAGAAGGAAAAAGGAAGACGGCACACGGGCACACGACTGATCACACCTCTCTAAATGGATTGGATTTCCATGGAAGAAGCCATGCAATAAAGATATAGTGGCAAAAGTGCGTGCCAAGGAGACGTCCCCTGAGCCTCCAACAGTTCACCCAAGCACGGGGTTTGAAGCTCCCTGAGATCATTCTGGGCTCGGTCGGCGGCCTTTGCCCCACCACTCCGACACAATGTTTATCTACGGCCGTATGAGGAGATATAAGGGAGCGAGCGAGACCTGCGACCAGATTCAATAAAAGACACGACAATTCTTCGGCCTTTCAAGAAGCTCATCAGAAGCCCTATTGTAGATGGCTCTCAAGAATCGAATGGAACGTGGCTGAGTGCTTGCTGAATATTACAATTAATGTCACCATAACATTGGTGAGTTAGTTTTAGATGCGAATGAAGCAAACACTTAAAAGGTTCTTTTTTGTCTAGCGACGTAATACGTAATAATAATTGGTTGTGATTGTTGTTATCAAGCTCGTATTTTTCGAACCCCATGCCTTCATTCTACGCAAATGGGTCGTTTACGTCTGTCTTGGCCCCGAAGGGAGTACTTGACATCGATCAAAGAGGCAGCATTTTTTGCCTCGAGTGTCGGCGAGGTTCCTCCTCCTCCTCGTCCTCATCGAGGAGATCATCCCATTGCGTCATAAACCAAAAGGCTGAAGGTAAAAAATATCCAGGATTTTTAGGGGAAGAACCATACACCTCGTCCTCCTACTCAATCCATGCCATCTATCTTACGGTAAAGTAGAGCTTTGAGTGTCTCAAGAGTCCTCGTTGTGACTCGTGTTTCCCATACGAGCATGCGGATGCATCAACGCCAAATCGGGGTGCTTCACAGTTGATGAATGTCTTCGAAATGTTTCCTGGTGCCAGAGGAGAGAACACCCGGGAACATTGCATTACTCGGTGCTTGTATAATAATGGGTGGAAAAAGGGGGACCCAAACGGGAGAGAGAGAAAGAGAGAGAGAGAGAGTGGAGCTTGATGGGAGGATAACTGG
>CM021314.1:6872381-7057180 GCA_010645155.1 Tigriopus japonicus
CCTTTTCCCCAGGACGTCTCTCCGTTTGAGCACAATGACGACAATTGAGAGCCGACTGCCTCCGGCTGAATGGAAGGTGGTTATTTTGCAAATCCTTGAATAGAAATGCATGGAATTGGAATTTGAGGCGCCTCTATTGTCTTGTTCTCAACGGAGGACGACAAGTAACTTTGGGCTTTGGCCCTCACTTTTGAAACACGTGAAAAACGTGCTTTGGCGACCTAAAATGTATGCACTTAGGTCTTGCCTGTGACCATGCTGCCGTGTTAGCTTCCAGATCAGCTTTTGTTCAAGTAGCACGTCTAAGCAGTAGTTGTCTTTTGTGGTTGTTAGCCAGCCTCAGTTTAAACTCGTTGAGAGTGAACCTCAGCTCGATCCTAACTCACTCACACTCACCCACCCACACACACCCTCACTGAGATGCTTTCGAAACCAGCTGGGAGTAAGAAGGCCATGATGGTAGTAGTGTTGGTAGTGTTGATACCAGACGATAGAAGTTCGTAGTCAACAAGCTCAGACTGCAATCCTCGTAGTCTCCGATGACTGGAAAGTGTGAGGAGGATAGGGGGGGGGCGTGTTTGTAAGTCCCTAATGCCCCACCAACACACGCACTCACACCCTAGAGAAATCCATGGAAGTTGCACAGCATACAAATGATCGTAATGACGACGCACATGGCAATTGGGATGAGAGCCAGAGGGAAGTCGGCAATGGACAATCCATTGGACACCCACTAACCCGCTGGATGGAGAGGCCATCCTTGAGAAAACAAGAAGCTCTCTGGCCGCATACGAAAGAAGCCTCAGTCGGACACCCACTCACTCAGCGCTTGCCTACCTTCATCGTGAAACGGGACCTTCGATATTATAGGGGACAGCTGCAAACCACGTTTTTTACACTCTGTGTTTCACCAACTGGAGCCCCATCTCACCTAACGATCTTGGGTGCACTTTGTCACATTGGATTGGACTATTTGTGGTGGTGCTTCCTTTGTTGGGCTGTTAAAACTTGGCTGTGAAATGGCTTTTTACATGTCAGTGCCTATCTGCTTGGGATCTAAGACGATTTATTGGTTCACCGCTGAAATATGAGGGTGGCAAACACCCCTGAAACAAGATCTATCTTGCCATCATTCTGCAACAGGGGTCGTTTGGCACAAGAATCGGCATTGTTAGGACCATGGAATCATCTGTCGCCACTTTAACAGGATTAACGTTTTCGACAACATCACTTACTTTTTGCATTTCCAATTGCTTGTCTGTCGATTGTCAATTCGAACCGTTTCTGCCCATTAGTGAATCGATAATGCCCCTCGACCAAAGCACTTCGCCCTCCAATTTCGATTAGCGGTGATTCCAGAAGCTCCTTGCATTCTTTAGTTGTCAATGCATTGCCAGCATTGCTAAGGCCGAGAATCCCTTCAAGCCACTCTTTTGAATTACAGTCATCTGATTCTTGAGATTGACGTGCAAATCTTTTAATGAATGTCAGAGACTTGAAGCCGAGAATATGAAGAGGGTGAGGGGGTGCCAGGATGACGGTTTTGTGCCCATGTGGCGTGAAGATTTCCAACATGATGTTGGCTTGATTGTTTCAACAAACAAGTTTCAAGGATTTCAAATCCATTCAAGCTATCATTTTATCATTGCCCGCCGACCTAACAAGCAAGCAACCAACTTAGTTTAACAGCTAACAACTAGTCATTCCTCCTCCACAACCACAACAACAAACACACGACTTCTGCATTTAATGGCCGTCTCTAAATTGCAGTATTTACTTGCTCGTTGTTTCGTCCTTTTATTGCGATTTTGTTTCTAGTTTCGAACCATAGGAACGCCGAGATTTTCCTTTTTGCTCGAAGTCAGCTCTCACTCTCAATATAATGCGACCATGAGACCACGTGACAACCAAACTGGGGGTTCTCAGATACTAACCTAATTACGGACGGCCCCTAAAATGAGATTTGCCAAAGCGGCCTTCTTTTCTTCACTTGAACTCAAGAGAGCGAAAATAGACCATGGACCGACCCACACACACTGTACGTAGACACCGTCACGCAGAAGTCGGGCCCAGTCGACAGAGAGGACAGAGAGTTGGCGAATTCAAGAGTCATTTCCTTTTGGCACCCGTTGAATGTAGCATTGGACTCTCGAATTTGAAATGAGGATGACCATCTTCCAAGAACGCTCATGTGGAAGTTCAACATCGCCAACCGAAGCCTGCCAGTCGCTCTGTTTCTACTGCTACGTGATGCTTCGATTCGAGTTGGATATTATAGATAACTGCCGAAAACGGACGAGTCATTCATTCATTGGCACAAGAGCCAAAGCAGCTTCCTCAATTTCTGGAGCGGTTTGTTTCTTGCTCATCACATTGATGCCCTTGATTGATCTTCCTCCCAAAATATTTGTCTCAAGGCTGAATCGAACGTGCATCAGCCAAATGAGGAGAAAAGACGACGTGGATGTCAAGACTATGATGGTTTGGCAAAGCGGACGACGATTGGACGAAACTCAATCTCACATAAGATGTGACATCCAAGAAGAGTCACCGAGTGATAATGTCACACGTTTAGGAAGACCAGTCGCACCAACCAACCAACCAACCACCATCATGACATAGACCATCCTGGCCACAACTCGTGGTTCGGTCGAGTCAAATTTGGGAAGAAGGAGAAGAAGAAAGGAGGAAACTAACCAACCAACTAAGTAACCAGAGACCAAATCGGAAGGAAGGAAGGAAGGAAGAAAAGGAAAAGGAAAGAGAAGAAGAAACGAAAGAAAAATAGATATCGGTAATTGATAGCTTCTGTTTTTCGAGGGGCTCCTAGCTCTGCAAAGCAAGTTGGCCCGTTTCTCATGATGTGTATCCTTGTGATCGTTCGTGGGTTGCTCTAGTTCTGTTTGACACGAGTCCGCTCACTTGCTTGAGGAACCCGGGTCTGCAATGTATGCCAGACATTGGAATCAACCCAAGAGCTCGGGAAACTTGGATGAGTTGCCCACACATCCTTGATGACATCGAAGAAGAACCCAAGAGTTTCGCACAATTTTTTGTCGCCATTTTTCTGTCGTTCTAAGGTATTGGAAAATTTTCCTTCTCTCTCTTTCCATTGGACAGAGCCTGTACGAACTACATGGGTCTTATCGTCATCTTTCTTAAAAGGAAATGGTTCGGGACGAATGGTTTTTCCTTCTAATGAGGGGATTTCAGAGCAGAGCTTCTTCATTTACCTACTAACACCGGGTCGACGAATGATGGGAGATAGATGGATGGATGGATGGTTGATGGATGCAAGGAGGATGGCGGTTGTCTCCGGTTTATTATGGCTGGGTGGTTAGTTAGTTAGTTGGTTGGTTGGTTGGCTGGGGCTTGAATGATGTTACTCTGGTTGGTAAGGCAAAGAAACGGCAAGTCATTGCTCTGAGTTCCTAACATCTGCCTTTGCTTCTCTGAATATGTCTCCGTGTGTCTCCATGTCTCAAATGAGACAAAACTGCCTTCACGAGCCTCATTACCACCAAGATGGAACAAAAACCCTTGCGGATGCGAAAATTGCACAAAGACGTCCTTCGAGTTTTCTGGCTTTGCTCTCATTCATTTTCTACCGTAATGGATATGGGGACCACCTCGTCCCTTGTCATTCGTCTTTAAAGCCATTATCATGATTTAGGCTAACCATGCAATTATCCACATGTTAACACAAGTCATTCCCCCGGCATCTTAAAGAGTCTGATGGGATGTCACAATGTCGCCCCTATTGTATCTGCATTATCTCGCGGGGAAGTGATTCATATTGGTAGGTACATAATAACGGCTTGTTGTCAGGAGACAAACGATATCAATCTGGTTGTCGTTGTCTTCTGCCATATCGTCTAAGAACGCACTGAGCCCAAACAACAGCATCGACGACGACAATATAACGATCCCGATGGCTGACATTGGTTGGTTGCCGGTGAACGAACGTACCATTTCGTTCTGGAGGGAATATAAATCTATTGTCCCTCCAGGGATCTCTCTAGTGCGCGGCACATTAGAATATGCATGCCATCCATGGCTGGGAAAGGAAATGAGATATTTTTATCACCAATATCGCCCCAAGATCAAAATGAGGCAGATAACACGGGTTTCTTAAAACAGACCTTGTTGCCATTTGCCAACACTCGAGGGCCACAAATCAGTCGTGAGAGAAAGAACGCGATGGGAAGTTGAGCTCCTTCATCTATCCATCCATCCATCCATCCACTAAGCGAGAAGAGAGCAAAGAGGAAGAGAGAGAGAGAGAGAGAGAGAGAGAGAGGGAGTACGTACTAGGTAGGAGAAAGAGGAACGAACCATCTTGTCCACGCTCGATCGGAGATAGCAGCTGTGGATCCTCAAACTTGCTCCAACCAGCGTCACGAGAAGAAGTGGAGCAAGCATGTTTCGTGTATGTACATACAATGTTCACAACGCAAGCGAATCGTGAGTCTGCCCACGATGGCCTCCTTCATTTTAAAGTCACATCTTGGTATTGTAATTTCAAAGATGGGAAGAATTCCCTCTCCTCTTCTTCTTCGTCGTGGTTTCCTTCACCCAAAAACTCTTGGGTACCGAGGCGTTGCTCGGGATGTTCCAGTCGAGCAACATGGATGCATCGAGCAAGTTCAGATTGGCCATAAATTTTCGTGCCTTTCAATAGACGAGAATTTGCATAACGTAGCCTGGTTTCTGTTCTGAAATTGGACAGCCCACAGTTGGGCCAAAGGAATGGTGACTGTGGGTGGGCTGGGCTGACTGATACCCTCTTCAAGTCATCTTTCCCCATCTCGTCCCGGACCTTAGCCAGTCTGATAGGGATCCTGATAAATCCAAAGTTCACTCGCTCACTTCATACCTCTTCATCCTTTCACCCCTTGCCATTGCATTGGCTTGGCTTTATCATGGTTCTCTGAGTCTAAGCGACAGGCTAAAATGGAAACCTGCACCATCGGACACCCCTGGTTGTGGAAGTGTTCCCCGTTAGGCCAGCTTAAGTCCATCACCCATCTTCGAGGGCATGATTGTGTGTCTCTTAAGAACCCTTGACGCTTTCGTGAAATTCAATATCACTTACGAGTGCCCCACCAAGTACAACAAACTCGAAGTTGGCCGAGTGAGTGCTTGCTTTTGGGTCGGGATTTGAATTGGCGGCTGACATTTACATCCCGAAAGGATCCCTAATCACCCATTTGGGGAGCGAGGAGAGCTGTCATTGCCAAGTGTGACTCTGAAACACATCCCCCCCTCCATTTGAGACGAAGTTTGAAAGCTACTAGAGCAACAACTCATTTGTCAATGGGTGTGTGCGTGCGTGCGTGCGTGCGAGCGAGATGAGAGAGCGAGAGACGGAGAATGTAAGGATTTGGTTGGCAGTGAGATTTGATTTTTTCAATAGCATCCTTCATTCATCGTTCCCAAGTGTGATTTGGATGGGAAGGAACCATTACGAACGACAAAATCGACATTATGGTAACAGGAAAGACAAGAGAAAGAGAAGCTGGCAACGCCTTCTGATTCTCATCTCCCGATGCAAAAAAGGCTCGAAGGAGAAGAAAGTTCTAAAAGAGACACATTCACAAAATGATCGGAGTCAACGCCCAGCTTTTATAGCACACATACATTCTACACGGATGATGTACGGACTGCACTCATCATCGTCTTTGTCGTGGACGATGTGAATGTCGTCGTCATCCTCATCTTAGGTGTGGGGAATAGCACAATTTCCAATGGCAAGGCTCTGATTTCAATGGATTCAAGTGTCTCGTTTTCGGCGGCCTCACTCTCTTCCTCTTTTCTTTAAAGTCGCAGGCAATGACATTCTTTGCCATCAGAGAGATCATAGTGCTCGTGGTCGACTCTCTACCACTTTACTCAAAAGAGTGAATACGTGTACATTCAACAACAGAAGAAAAGTAGTAGTAGTGGTTAACGTAGTGGAAGCAACGGTGGTAGCTTCAGCTACCGAATCTTCCAACACCATTACAACAAAGGTGTAGGAGGTGGTTCGTTCCGTAGTTCCGTAGTGGGAGAGAGAGAGAGAGAGAGAGAGAGAGAGAGAGAGAGAGAGAGAGAGAGAAAGAAAGAAGGAGAGGAAAGACGAGGAGTCCCTCCGGATGATAGGGAGTTGTTGCTTTTTGGTTGACAGGCCACGGAGAAGGTGGAAAAGGGCGAAGAAGTCGTGAGAAAAAACCCGTGAATATTTGAACCCTTTTCCTGTGTTCAACAGTCATGTGCTACCTTGTTCGAGGGCTGAATGGGAGGGAAGCCAAGTCGGGGGTAGTATGTCGTAGGTTTACAGACAGGCTGGGAGCTACATAACAGAGAGTGGGAAGAAGCGGGTCGCCGATTGGCAGGATGGTTGTTGCATGTTTAGGTGTCGTTTCTCGCTCGACAAAAGTCACTCAATTTGCAGGTGAATCAAATCACCAACATGGTGAGGGGCAAGAGAGCCGTGCCCATTACATCCTGGTCGATGGGACCAATGCATAATGGAGAATGGTTCTTTTGAATCGCACAACTCACAAGTCATCAAGATCCATCATCTGCCCCTACCACGAGTTGCGAGATACAACGACTGCCCAATGTGCTCCTCTAGCATTTACTGCTTCCACCATCATCATCACCACCACCAACACCAACACCAAAGCTGCTACTTCCACACCAACGACTGATAACCATGCCTTGTTCTCGGTATGGCTGCTGGTATTCATTCTCCTGAAGTCGTTTGACAAATTACAGATAGGATTAGAGACCCCGTTCGAGGCAAAGGATCCGACCTAGAACAAGCATGAGAAGGAGCTCATTTTATGCTCGAATTAGCCCAACTAGCAACTGGAACAAGTTAAGCGATGGTGGCGATCAAGACTGCAGAATCTCGACTATCTATCCATCCATCCATCCACTTGCTGTGTGGGTAGTGGGTATCTCCGGACGTTTTTTTTACGATGATATGCCACTTGTCTTCGTTAATGCCAAAACAGATGCAAATTGCCTACGAGGTTGGCAAAATGGTGTAATAAATGCCGTTCCACCCTCAATCGGACAACAACACCCAATTTGGGAGTCTTTCCTCCATTCCATCTGGTCCGCTCGTCGTCATTTATACCCAATAAGGAACTTGCTCAACTGGCCATTACTAATTTTATTGCCAGGGACTCTACGCGTGATCATCTCGAGCTTTATTCATGCCTTTATGTTCTTCCATATTCCTCCATAAAAGCGGCCTTCAACGAGAGGAGCTTATTGAAAAAAAAACGAAAGCGACCGTGCCGTTTTTGAGGCTACGAGATTTTCGATTTGGCCTCAGAGCTCAAGTCGAGTACACACTGAAGATGGTGTTTTTGCATGAGATCTGAGACGACGAGGTGTTGTCACTTCTCCGATTCGACGACCAATGCAGTTAACCATCCAGCTACCAGGCCACTTGGCCATTCGAAGGACACATTTGAGAGAAAAAGAGAGGGACACAGTCAGACAGACAGACAGACACTGAGTGAGAGAAAGAGAGAAAGAAAGAAAGAAGAGAAAAAAGGCAATTTCTTCCTCCATTTATCTCCCGTTTCAATTAGGTATCTTTTTCTTTCGCACTTTGAGTTCTTTGGTCGTTGTTGCCGTGGATGGACCGAGCTTCGGTTCTTCTCTACGAAGACAGCTGAGAAGAAAGACAGAAAAAATCTACTCCAAGATTGGAATGGACCAGCAGCAATTCTGGCTTGGGTCAGGCAAGGAGGGAGCTAAAAGTCCACAAAAGATCTGCGGAATGGACAAAGAAACTTGGTTGGGAAGAGGGGCTAAAAAGACGCCAAAAGTCAATCCTCAATGACACTTTGGCCTCCTATCCTTCATCGTGGTTAGGTACGTACTTTAAACGAGGAGGAGCCAAACAAGGAGAAGAAGAGTTTTGGCCCCGCTGTTCTTGAGAACCAATCTGTAGTGGCATTGCATCCGAGAAGTGTAACAATACCACCGAAGAATGGAAAGAAAGTCCGTCTCAGCTGGATGTGGTGGGTCTCCTTTTCCTCTTCTTCTTCTCGAAGAAAGCTCGTTTTGATTTATGGAAATGCGCCAAAAACGACAACCAAACTTTGAATTACACATTCGCCAGTGCCCTCAAGCAGATTTGAAGTGTTGGAATTCCGACTCGGAACAAAACTTTGCACCACTTAGAGAGAGCCAACAGCAATACACCATTCTCCATTTGCCGAATCCAAACTAGCATCGTTCACTTTGTTCATTGAATTTGATGAGATTGGGTGTTCAAAACCAGCGTCCTCGATCCATCCAGCCGAAACTGGCCTCGATTTCCTGGAGGTCATTTCCACCAAAAAGGGCGGGTTATTGTTGGTTGGTCGGTTGGTTGGTTCTTTCTTCTTTTGAACTGGTTTTTTTCTGTGGTGGTCGAAGCAGTAGTATCACGTACGCACGAGTTTATGTACAGAACATACAGCCCTCGCTCAGCCTTTGCGGGATAAGGCTATCGAGTAGTGAGTTGCACACTTTCGGTCTTTGCTATCCCATTTTTGCGAGTGGGCTTTGGGAGGTCGTTTTTCGTGCTTCAAGTTGATGTAATATTCTTTGAAATGGTTGCGGATTCTTTTTTTTGGGTTGGAGGGATGCCCTGATATTTCCTCAACCGTGAACCATTTATTTGTAGCATCCATTGTTTCATGTTACCTCGCTCACTCTCGTGCCTTTCCTATTGAAACAACGTGCTGTAAACTAGATGCTGCTGTTAAAATTTTGAGCAATCCGCCAAAGACTTCGGCATGATTGAGTAGATTATTAACCACCTTGAGGATGGATGTCTGTACTACTCAGAGACACACCAATGCATGTGTAAAACATTTGTACGAAGCAAAGAGAGAGAGAGAGAGAGATGGTTCTCAATCACGTGGAGTGAGTATGTAGTACGTATGTGTTGCATTTATTTATTGGCCAAATGCCCTGAGATTGAAGAGAGGGAGGGTTAAAGAAGGAGGTGATTATTGTCGACACCCACGCCATCATCAACATTTCTCGGACCTGGCCACGTCTGTTGACCAACCCTGGCCATCATCACCATCAGCCTTGGTATTCACCTCCTCCACCATTGGCACCACCACCGGCACCACCACCTCCTCCTCCTCCTCTTCGTTCATGTGTCTTGAGTTCCTGGTCATCATCATCATCATCTACATCAACAGCAACAACAGCAACAACAACTGGAGAAGTGGGTCCACCATCATTTTTCAGGACAACTAACAAGTCCGCCCAAGCCCATGGTGATCTTTAATTCCTCATCAATTCATGCCCAGTTCGCCTCAATAGATAGATAGATCTTTGAAAAGACACCACCATGGAAGAGAAGAATGGGCACAACCCATGGAGAGCAAAAAATGAAGAAGGAAGACCTCCACTACTACTACTACTGCTACTACTACTGAACTAGTACCACCCTCAGCAGCCAACACACTTCCTCGGATGCATGCATTCAAAGTTCAGTCTGAAAGAGTACCACTACAGTATTTTGTCGATCGGAGTCTCTCGTGGCCAGAGTTTGGAGCTGCAAAGCAAAAGAGGCAGCACAGCAGATGGACACTGGTCGTGGGGGATGAATGTGAAACAACGCCTTAAGTCCTATTGTGCCCTATTATTTCGGGGCCTGAAGCTGACCTTGATCTTGGGTGCATGGTGAATAGTTACGGGGAATCGCCAATCGGACACGTCGTTTCAGCCTCTGTCTTCTTAATACTACTGACTCACTTAGTTCGAGCGCCTTCCTTGATCAAGCGAGCTCCAAGAAAAGAAAGATCCTATCGTGAATCTGTCCTGACAAGGATGGCAGGAAAGGAAGAGATGTTGTTGTTGAAGATGAAGATGATGATTACTACCTCTGCCACGACCAATGCTACCTGCGACTCAAGCATGAACTTCTCTCACACTTGATCTTGACCAGAAGATTTGTGAGATCATCTCAAGCTCCCGAGGAATCGATTTCTGATGACTAGTGCTGGATTATGGGTGTCGATTAGCTTGATGAGCGATAATTCGTCTTTCCAAACACCTCCAAGGAAAGTGATAGGATGCTCCAGATAGGGCCTATTATTCCTGTACAAGGAGCGAAGTAATTTACGTTCCATTCATGTGGGGACTGAAAATTGCTGAGGGGCAAATATGGCATGTTCAAGCAATGAGACTAAATCGGGGAGGATTAGTCAATTGCATTTCATCGTTGGAGGTGCGAAGAAATCAAGGTTAGATCTCCCGTTTAGGATTTGGAGTGGATGAGGATGTGTGGTGGCAATGAGGGTGGCACACGTGTAGATGGAAAAGAACGACCATCATGATGATCATGATGATCATGATGATGATCGTCATTATCACTTGTCCTTCTTGCTCATCCTTTTGGATAAGATGCCCATTTGAGTACATTTGAACCGAGTCTAGGGCAAGAGCATCTCGTTATTGCGATCATCTCATCATCACCCCACTCATCTGACAAGCATCTGTCCCAGAAAAATTCGAACCATCACCTCAGGTACTCATTTACTTGAGTACTACCCGCACTCATATGCACGTTTCGAATTATCTTTGGATGTACCCTCTCGCCAATTTCAGTTCAGGGGTAACGAAGAAGAAGATGATGATGGCTAAGGGTGAATAAAGGGGGACCTCGCACGCACACACTTATTTTCCAATACATATGCACAGTTACGTATATGGTCCAATAACTGATTGCTGCTTCATCGACTCACTCACAAGGGGCAAGGTCGTCTTGGTCGTGGTCGTCGACGTCGCTTTCATCGGCGACATTAACCTACTCACTCTCTCACTTCTCCATATACATCCACACTCACACTTTTGGACCCATCTCGCTTCACTCATTCCAGTCTCCTCGAGCCTTGCGTCCTCACTTTGTGCGTGTGCATGCCAACGATCGATCAATAATTAATTCAAGGCACACCAGGCTTGCAAAATTGATGGGGAATAAATTGCCAAATCTCCTCGGTGCCTCTCGACTTCGCTCAAAACTCCATCCAAGAAATCGGGCATCGGGCAACTTGGGGGAGGCAGTTCAGTTGAGAGCATAAAGTGGCAAGATTGAGGGAATGAGGCACAGGATCTCATCCGTGACGATTTATTTTCAAGACTGGCATATTTCTGCTCCAAACAAATTATAATCCTAGTTGGCCTTCCGAGTTGCTGGATAATTGACCTTTGAGGAACGATGCTGATCCAACCGAACATATCCTTTCTCGGTTGTCTGTTTTGTCCACCTTCTGGATTTAAGTAGCTATGTCTGGCAGACGATCTTTCAAATGGATTGAGGAGGATAAACAACTCATATTATCGTATACAAAGTTATTGAATCGAGCTCATTCGGGCATTGCTTATTCGATGATCCTCCTCGGGCGATCTGAACTCTGTTGGAAGTATCAAACAAACCCTTCTTCTTTCGCTGTTTCTTTCGAATTTCTCAAAGTCATCGAATCATTCCTACCCCATTCCAGTAACAAGGCGTTCTTTGGAGTTGGAACTATGTGAGTGTGTATACTCAGCTGAAATACGCGGACTCGAAACGAAGAACAAGGGGAAGAAGATGTTCCCCTCGTCCCTTTTCTTGAAGAAATGTTGTTTCTTTGAACTTTTTTGTCAAAAAAGTTTTCCCTTCATTCTGATTCACTTTGAGAATTAAAGGCACAGCAGACAGCGATGGCCTTTTGCTGTGTTGGAGTCGATATATGATCCAATTTCCAGTCAAGAACGAGATTGCACAAGATCCAGAGAGAAGAAAAAATACCCTCGCATTAACGTGTTTTTTTCAAAATACAACCTTCATTCGCACTGGCCTTGCCAACAAGCTTCACATTCATCCAACGTTTACAAATGGGTAGTTAAAAGAAGCCAAAAGTACACATCGCCAAACACATAGTGCCGATGAGAGCTGGGTACACAAAAGTATTTCCGAAGATTGCATCAAAATCGGCCTCGACAATCTCGCTTTTGAACCTGCAGCAGAGCTGAAGAAGCCATGGCTTCTACTTGTTCTTTTCTCCTTCATTCAGACTCGCTGCTCCAAGATCGAGTTTATGGATCTGCCCAGCCAAGCCCAGCAATCCTTGTGTGAAGACGAAGGCTGAGAAATGATGGTGGCCTTTTCCCTTCTAACCCAAGCTCAGCCCCACCGAGGTACACTCTTTTTCTTGAATCAGCCTTACTTAATTGCTGCTGCTACTACTACTACTACTATTACATAAACTAGTATTACTGCAGTTCATCTGGCCACTGCCTCTGATAGTCCTGTGTTAGTACATTGTAGAAGGATGAATAAGGCTGCTCACTGTGGACGGTCTTGAGTTGAGCTCATGAAGCCAGAGGCTAATGCCTATCGCCTTCATCATCAACATCAAGGAAGGACAGGGTGTGACTGTTTGAACATTTTGACCTTTCCCTTGAAAAAGAAGACGTGAAATTGCCTTTTTCTCACCTCCCTCGCCGTCTTTCTTCTATCTAGAGAGGCATGTACTTTAACAATACTCCTCGTCAAGTCTGTGAACATTTCTTGGCCGAGAGAAGGCAAAAAAAAGCAATTTCAAATCCCCGAGATTTTTCATCATGGTCATAGTGAATCTCCCATGAGTCAGTTCAAAATCCCGTTACTCTTGACCTCGAGGAAGGTGACAGTTTTGCATTAATTATGATTTGAAGGAGCCAAAAACGAACATGATTGACACGCCGACCGAGCCAAATGTTCAAGTTTCTATTTCCAATCTTCTTGTCTCATTTGCAGATGCAAGAGCCAACAACGCATCCACACACACACACACACCATGTGCAATAGCAATTTCACTACATAGACGACCGAAGTCAGTGAGCGGTGGTGCCATGTCGGAAATTCTTCGAAACATTCCAACTGCTCGTTTACGTTTGCAATAAAAGGGCTATTGTTAGTCCTAACATTACTGCTACGGTAAACTCTTCTCAACGTTGTTGTGTTTAACGAAAACAGACAAAGTACACACAAACACCCATGAACTTGGGGACAGTGATGGGTAAGCACTATTCCACCAAGTACAGTGGGCTTTTGTAACCCGGGGAAACGAATGGCAATGACAGAAGACATCCAATTGGAACCGAACCGCAAGTTAGATGGGGAAAAAGAGAAAACGAAGAAGATGGAGAGGAGAACCCCCAATTCTCAATTTTCAATCCATCCCATTTTGGGTGTGTGGATGTGTTTGGGTGAGCTAATCTGTTTAACAAGGCACATATTGACACCCACCTCGAAGGCAGTCGGGCGGTAGACACGCGGACTTCCCCATGATAATAGTATGGCGAGGTGTTGTTCGTTCGTACATTCGAACCTAGTATTTACAAGACGGCCATATTATGCAGAGTGGAAAGACTAGGTCGGCACTTGGTCTGTTCATTCGCCTGACGTTCAATCAGTTGTGTTTTTCTCATTTTGTTCCCTCATATCCACAACACCCTTTTTCATCTTTTTTTTTCATCTCTTGACGACGATGGCCTTTTCTTTCCGCCGTTTGCCAACCCATTCAGGCATGCTCAATAAACATACATGTACACACAATTAGACACATTGATGGGCGATAGATTGTGAGTACGAACTGTAGATGGATGGACCCGTGTCGATTCTGGTATGTAGTACACTCAATCGGTCCTGGCAAATGCATCCATCTGTTCAAGCCATCGGACAAACCAGGGGTGGGGAGATTATTCTTGAAGTTCTAATTTGTATCTAAAGACATGCCACATGTAAGGAAGGCTTTGGGAGGCGCTAGCTAGAGTTGGCCGCCTGAACTTGGGCCGGTGCTTTTTTTTATTTCCCCAAGATTTATCATGTTAATTGGCTGGCGTTGACGAGGCTCCAGAGATCAGCCAAGATCTTCATGATCTTCACGCACAACAAGGCGATACGAGTTGGACCAAAAACAGTCGCTTTTCCTCACCTACCAAACTTGATCGTTCTGTAGTTGTTCTTTAAACAAACTTGAGATCCAGCTAACTAACAAGCAAGCAAGCAAGCAAGCGAGTAAGCAAGCAGGCAACACTAGTGAGTGGTGCCTTCTTACACCTGGACCAAGAGGCTCACGGTACACACCTTCTCGGAAGAGTCGAGTAAAGTAATGCTTCAAATGGGGCGTTGTCGTTCTTTTGATGTGAGAGATCTCATTGTTCTAGTTTGATCTCCTCCTAGATCTTACCTCGAACCCAAGTGGACTACGAAAATAAATATCGACAAACTAACCGGTTCAGACCTCGTTTTGAGTGGTTAAAAGTCTCTTCCCAGTATCAATGACGAACGGGTGCCAAAAGAGAGCCAGAAATCATTGCTCAAATATAATGACCATCATCTGTACAGTAGAGATACCGATCCAACAAGATGAGATGAGGGTCTTGATTGAAATTGCGCTAATAGAGACAAATAATGACAATTCCCATGTGTTCAATTTCAGTTTGAGAGCTGAGAAGAATGACTCGTCTCCGCGTGAGTGAGAGAGTGAGTGAGACTATAGACGTTGGTGGATGGTTGTTTAGCCAGATGGGCTCTTGTGATGAGCCATCATTACCCACGTGTAATGATGGTGATTTTCTTCAATACTTTTGAAGGAGTAGCTTGGGTACCTGCCAATGGTTCCCGAATCAATGGAATGCTATTTCAACGGATCCACCACGACCAAAACAACTCCACAAACCGAGCTCCGTGTGAGAGTGAATGAGTAGCTGTGAGACTCTCTCCAAAGTGACGGTGATTTTTTGCATATTTGAGTGACCTCAACAGAATTCCTCGGATGGATGGAAATCAATGGATTGGCTCGTCGGTAAATTGATTCGGACAACAAAGGATCAGTCAGTCAGTCGGTCGGTCAGAGAGCAATCCAATAATCAAATTCGGCTCGACCTTAGTGATTTGGATGAGAAATCCCGCCTTAGAATGGACGAAAAGTGGTAGAAAATTTCTCGGCTTCTTTTCTCTCATTCAGCCGAAATTTGGACTTGGGGTGGGCTGTGAAAGGCGTCCCCAGGTGCAACGAATCACACTCTCTTCTTCTGTCATATCTACTCTTCCAGTGGTACAGAAACCTTTGGCCATGATGCAGACAGAAGTGACAGTAGAGAGCTCGAGAAGAACTCACTAGAGCTTCTAGGAGTACATTCTATTACTACGAGGAGGTTACTCGAGAGGGTGTTGGTTGGGTCTAAGACTCAGTGCTTGGCGAGAAAATGGGAGAACAATGTGGTAATTTCCATCAGGAATGCTTTTCGCTCTTGAAGGCGATGCTCGATGATGATGACGAACATGGTCGTGAGTCCCACCTGTCTTGAATAGGGAACCAGGCTACTAACCACTACCCGAGGGTCACTCCCGTGTTCACTTCAACACTAGAAGACTATTCCATTGGAGAATGTATCCATCAATGAGATTAGGCATCCCCCCTTGCCCTTTGGCTGTGGTTGGAAAATTTGAGTGATGCCCTGTCCCCATATGGGATTTTCCCATTACCTGAACTTCTACTTTACGTCTCCTAGTCGGACCAAGCCCCGTTTCTTCGAGTATATCCCCAGGTTTTGAGTGTTCAGAACAATCAAAGCTTGCCTTCGTTAAGTTCACAATGTTCATCATTTTTCCCCGTGTGGAAGTGGCAGAGTCTTGAATGCATGCATCCCCGAGCTACCCATCCATCCATCCATCCATCCGTCCGTTCGTCCGTCCGTATATCCATCCATCTATCTATCTATCCATGGCTTTGGAACTTGGGAGGGTCTCGTTTTATGCCAGCCATCACTTCTTCCCAGAGAGACATTCGCCAACTCATAGGTGCACTCACTCACACGCTCTTGTGTACGTAGGGTGGGGGAGAGGAACGAAAACGAAATAATTACCACGAATTAATGTTCTTTTGTGGGAGTGTTTATTGGGCCGAGTGCTCGTAGGCGTTGTACCAGAGATCGTCTTTGAGAACTTTTCAAACTCGATCCTTCATTTTAACCGAGTCCAATTTTGTGCAAGCTTCCATCCAAAGGAAGGTGGCTTAAGGTTGAAAGCGATCTTTCTCGCTATGTGTAATGCCATGGATTCGTGCGTAATGCCGTACCGAATGCTCTTGAGGTGGGGTCATCTAAATGTCTTCTATGAAAGTGATCTCTGGGTGATGTTGATGATTTCTTGTCAGACGCACAAACTCCCTCTCGTTGAAAAGTGGAGCTTCGTCATCGCGCCAGTTCTCTCCATTTTTCTTTCTTTCTTCTTCTCTCTCTTTCTTCCATTCTATTTGCAGAGTTTATCCCGAAAGTATCTTCTTCCTGGTCCAGGACTAGTGTCTTAGTTTGGAGAGAAGACTGAATGGATTCTGTCGAAGAGAGGGAGAAAAAACCCCGCAGATCTTGGAGAAATAGGTTTCGCCTGTCGGACACACAGACAGACGTCCCTCCCAACAGTAAACTGACGACGTTACACACACGCACACTCACACAAGCTATTAGGTAGAGGGTACCTTCATGAACCCGAAACAGGCCATTAAGAAGGGCTCAACAAATAATCATCATTGCCAAAGATCAAGAACGCACATCAGCCCAAGATAAAAGAGAAAAAGAAATCTCTCAAATCAAGCCAAAGTCACTGACGGCGACCAAGACGAAGACGACGATGAAGAGAAGGAGGATGAAGACGAAGAAGATGTGTAGCAATTTCATTGAGAGACTTCGTAACTCCCCTTAACATTGCTTGGAGAGGTCGTGGAAAAGTTCAAGCACTTTTCCGACATTTGCTCACTACAAACTGACAAACAACGAAATAACGGCAAAAACTGCACGTGCATTATTTCCAGCGAGGGATACTACTAAGATTCTAAGGCTTCGGAGCAGATGAAAAAAGGTAATCCTCCTTTCGCCAATGGGTTGGGGAACGAGCTGTTGGTATTGCTACTACTCCAACCAACGACCATGAGTACGCAGTAATAATATATGAACCTACTCGTTGATAAACGAGCGAAATGAAGAAGAGGACTATGAACTGTGCCAAGGTGGTGGCCACGGCCAGGATCTGAAAGAGATCCAGGAAAGAACGAAAGAGCCCTTTTTTTGCATATCCACTTCTTCAACGACCCCCCTATTCATTGTGGCACTCGGTGAAGAGGGAGCCTTTGGAAAGGAAAAATGGAGTTCACCACGGAGCAATCCAAGAGAGCAGAATAAAAAGAATTAAATGAACAGTCGTTTCGTCTCAGTCTGGCTTGCCTTAGTTGGCTCGATCTCGATTTCAACCTAATAATATACTCGGGAAGGCACTGAGGAGAAGGCAAAGAAAGAGTAGCCAGGAAAGAGAGTCGTTCTTGGCACTCGGCCTTACCGTTTTTGCTTTGCACCATCAAAAGCACAACTCAGCCTGAACAAAGTGTTATGCGTTATGCAGAATAATGTATGTATATAACTATACTGTAAGTACTCGTCGAAGGCTCAAAGAAAATGCGGAAGCTTTGATCAGTGTCTTTCCGTTCATTTTGATTGATACTTCAACGGCTTCTTTCTTGTCAATCGATGGTTTGGCAAACAAAAAAGATCGCACAAGCTGGGGATGGAACAAATTTGAATCTGGTTCAAAATCCAATGTGAATGCGTGTAAGAGTTTGATTGAGACAGCCTGTTGTGTTGGGTGAGTATGGCAAGTCTGTAATTCTTTGTCGTTGCCACGAAATCCCGGGATCCTTTGGAGCACCTCCTCACACACGCACTTTGAAGCCAAGAAGAACCAGTAAGAAGCTCAAATAATGGAGTGGGACGCTTTCCATCCACGGAGTTCCCGTTGTTGGCAAAAGCGTCGTTCAATGTGAATCCTCGTGGTCCCGTTGGCCTCCAATGAAGGAGTAGGGAACGCGAAGGAGGAACTAAGCTCGGGTATTAGACCAAACGAGCAATATTTCAGATATGTCACAATTCCCTTAATGAGAAGAGGAGAAGGAGGAGGACGAAGAAGAAGAAGAGGAAGAACCACCACCGCCGACTTCTCCAAGTAACTTTCCTACTCATTACTGTACGTACGAGAGGGACAGTCAGTGAATGAAATTGGCTAAAGAGCTCGCTTGCCAACAAATGAGAGAACAATGAGGAGCAAAGTAGATCGACATGCTACCTCCGTACAAAGAAGAATAAGGACATGTTGTTGGAACTGACGCTAAACCATTCAAGTTGGCCAACTGATTCCCATCCCAGAATGGTTCATTTCACTTTCCAGAGGCACCATTCGCTCGGAGTTAGTTTACCCTTTAGTCAAACAAATAAATCGACAGGATCTATATCCCATGTCCGTACAAACCGCTCGCAAAAACGCTCAAGAGAGTACATAAAAAGTGTGAGTGATACTGGGCAAAGGAAGTTGGGAGGAATGAGATACAAGGAAAATAAGTTTCGAGGCCGCCTCCAAATGAAGAAGGTTCTCTTCCTCTTTGTAGTTCGAATCCAAGATGTGGCACAAGAAACGCGTTTGCTCCAATAACAACAGTTGTGCTTCTGATGATGGTTGATGGTTTCTGCCTGTCTGAATTCACCTCGTCATGGTGGTCCAGCTTGGATTGGGCTTACATTTGAGCTCGTGGTGCTCGCAGTTGTTGTGGAAGTAGTAGTAGTAGTAGTCGTATTACTACTAGAAGAAGTAACAACCAAAGTGGAAAGTGGTGGTGGTGGTGGTGGTAGTAGTAGTAGTAGTAATAGAAGTCACACAGTGGGCACCACTTAAAATATTCTCCAGATGTTACGCGAGATTGAGCAGCCTTGTGGAGGGAAAAGGATTCTTCGTTTTTCTGCTACAGAAAGGAGTTAAAAAGTCAGTTGGCCTAACTGGGCAGGGCATCTTTTTGCATCTCTCCCCATTTCCTGCCTCTCGATATCGATAAAACGTGGTTTATGGTCGCCCATAAATTTCAGGACATCTCTTCCCTCAGTTCCGCCTATTTCGAGCCAACGAGTCTTCTGTCTCGGAAGGTGTGGAAGTTCCTCCCATAAATGGAGTGGTTCATGGTAAGTTTCTTGGCTGGCTTCGAACCGCGTCCACCAGTCAGCGAGTCAGAGGGAAACCTTGATGTGCTCAATTCTCTTACAAGCTAACCAATTAAGTTTGGCACTACTTGAGGTGCCGGCTACGAGGGGCTTCATCCAAGTTCGATGATGTTTTATTGTCAACAATTTGGAGAGAACCACTCGCTGGTTTTCTTGCTCATCGAGTTAGTCGATCCACTTTGTACGCACTACCTTGTAGGTCCCGTCATTACATCTTGGATCCATGTACGAAGAAGGAAGACCAGTTATCCTTGGTCCCTCTCGTCGTCTTTCTTCCGTGCTTGCTAGCCAAGGCCTGTCCAGATTGGAGCGAGTATTGGAGAGATTTGGGGCAAATTTGGCCTCGAAGTCGGTCCAAAATGAGGCTGAAACGTGGATCCAATCGTGATCTGATTCGATCGGAAAGAAATGGACGAGGTAGAAAGAATTATGGAGCCCAAGACTGGTGGTCCAAGAAGGAAGGAAAAGGAAGAAAGTTAGTGAGGCCCTCTTAGAATCATGGGACTTGCCAGGCTGTATATTGGACTAGCCTTGAGCTCCTGAAATTGCACCGTGGAACGAGGCCAAACGGGAAAAAGTTTCTCCACATTGGGCCTGGAACTCGTTCGTTCGTTCATTCGTTTGCTTGAAGTGCATACACATATGCCTAGAATTCGGTCTCATTTAGACGGGGAATGATGAGGTGAGATCAAACACGTTGTGGTCGCACAACATTCTCGTTTGGCGAACAAGAGATGAGGGTCGCCAAAACGACCAAAAAGATCCCCAAATGTCCCTCTGAGCGATTTGATCTGTCAGATTCGACCGACATTTTGATAAGCGTATGTCAGCTTCCCTTTTAATTGGATACCCAGTGACTGGAACTGAGTGAACACCACCACGTCTTTTAGCCTCTCTCAACTAGATATACGAACTCGCCTATCCTTGCTTGCGAAGAAGATGATCGGGTGTAATCGTCCTTGACCACATTTAGTTAAGGCCCCGTTCATTTTTCCTCCGAGTTCATCCCCTGCTGATGTGATCCCTTGCCCACAGGGTCGAAGTTCGTCCACACATGCTCACACACTCATACTGAGCGTTCCCTGATGGGCGATCGAACTCCCAACATGCAGACTCACACACTAGTGTGAGTGTGAAGGGATCTTGGAGTGAGGAGGAGCCCTCATGCTGCTTGCTTGAGCATCTCGTCCCATCGTCCTTCTTTTGCTTTACCTCTCTGCCGATCCTTTCGATGCTAGAGTGAGAGGAATGGCAGTCAGTGGTGGTTGTATTACTACTAGAATGTATACACTTTGGTTTTGTGGTCGAGGAAGAAGACTCGAACCACTTAATCCTCTTGACAAGCGGACAAGGACAGACAGACACCTCAGCCAAGATTCATTCGTTCACCCACGGCTCCTAAACCCAAGAGCAAGTGCAATTTGAGTACCAAGAGCAAAGAGGGCAATATCTGAAATCGTTCTTTCCAATCAACCTCGACATTGGAGACTAATTTGACGTAGGAGAGTGTTCTAATTTTATCATGATATTGCAGACGATTTCTCCTTTTAATCCGAGTGCATGACTCGTAATGTGGCCAGCGAATGACACTTGGTTGCGGGCGGCACTCGGGTTTGATTGGAAAGTTGAAGCAAGAATAAAGTCATCTCCGTTCATAGTTCGATTACAATTATGACTCGGATGACAGGATCATTCGTTCGGTGTTCGTGGTCGTGGTCATCGCTGGAATCCACTGTGGCATTGATGTTGTTTTCATCCATCCATCCACTGTAGAGGGTTGGGATGAGATGTGAAAGTGTGTTGTAGCATCCCCAGCGATGCCAACGCGAAAACCAACACCATCACCCACAGCCATCTCCGCCGAGTACTTTCATTAGTTGAACAACTCGAGCATTCCAATGATATTGTTGTGAGTGTGAGTACGCTCAATTCATGTACATAGGGCGATTATCCCGGTGGCAGCTCGCTTCAGTTCAAGTGCAATCAGTCGTCGGACTTTTCTCCGGTACTCCAAGTCAAAAGAGGTACGTACGTAATATTACGTACTTCACGAGATGAGAGGGAACAGCACTAGCACCAGCAGCAGCAATAATGCTATTAGAAATAGCGGCCGATTATCAGAGAACCATGATGGGGAAGACTTGATGGCGTAGTGCGTGAGTGAGTGAGTGGTTGTTGTTCTTGGTGGCGTTGGCCAAGGGTTGTTGGAATGGAAAGAAAGAGAGCTACATTGGCGATAGAGGTGGCACATATGACGACGCTGGTGGTGGTTGAAGTGCTTAGGCCTATTGAGGTGAAGAGACCACCGGGTTAGAAGGTTCGAAACGGACCTAAAGTCCAGAATGCATGACGGCAGCCAACGACCAAGATTATTGAGAAGGAATTTAACAGAGCGAAAAAAACGAACCACCGTGCATTTGGACTGCTAGATCTACTGCTTGAGCACTAATACTTTGATTCAGCTATCCGTCTATCCATCCACTCACGGCGACCGAAAGAGCTACAAAAAATGAATTTCTACGTTGGCCAGGCCGAGTTAGAGCCCCACGTCGTCTTTTGTCGCCTTTCGGTGGTAATGAAAGAGTATGCACTGCACACATGCACGTTGGAACTCGGAGAGGGGTAAGTGTGGTAGGATCTTACCGGGAGTAAAAGTGCAAGTGGTAGTGTTGGAAAGAGGCACCTCTTCTATTGATGATGAAGTCACGACGACAGGGACTTTGGCAAACACAATCCACAAAAGCGACTTAATTTCGGATAGAACGACGAAGTTATTAGGTAAATGCAAATGAGTTCGTCTTCACAATCTCATTATCATCTTAGTCAGGAAACGAGACCAGACCAAATGGAAAAGAAATGTGCGGCAGTGGCAGCAAGAAGAAGAAGAGCAGGAGGATAAGGAGGAAAAGTAGAAGTAGAAGAGGAAGACTAAAAAGTGGATAAGGCCAATGGATTGCTTGCTTTGCTTGCTTGCTTGCTTGCTTGCTCGCTCAGGAACCTCTCTTTGGCGAGGTAAAATGAAAAGAAATGAGTGAAGTCAACCTTTGGCGTCCAGGGACCTCTTTCTTGGCTCTTGGCTCCTCTTCGGTCGCCACTCAATCCCCCAATGAGTTAAGTAAAGGGGTTTCGCTCTCTCGGTCTCTCTTTCTTTCCCTCTTTTTTGGGCCGGAAATGGGTATTCATTTCACGAGGTAAGCGCCCACTCCAGAGCTTGACAGTGTCTTAATCACAAGATTGAATTTCGTTCAGAGAGTCCGTGTGAATGAATTCAAGGAGCTTCACTCTCGCTCTCTCTGGCTCGGTTTGCTCCGGCTTCGACGTAAGAGGATTTCAATTATTTGATGTCCAGGCTCCTTCAACCGCTTTTCGAGCTTCCCTTTATGCCTTCTTCCTTGCCAGATTGAAGTGAACTCACTCACTCACTCAATCCACGTTCTTCTTCGGCTTCACCACCAATGGTACCACTGCCTGCTGGTTTCTTGGTAGTGCCTAAGAGGCTCAAGATGAAGCGAATTTCTGTCATCGCCCCCTTCCTCATCATATTTCTTTGCGGTCCATCCTCGTGCTCATATTATGATTTCGCAGTGTCCTTGAATCCATTTCGGCAGGTTAAGTGGAAGATCTGAAGATGGCGACGACGTCGCCAACAACAACGTCAAGAAGAATAAGGATGACGGGATCCAGATCGTGATTTCTTTTTCCATCTTCTTTGTTGAGCTAATTCTTTCCTCCCATCCCATCATCGACAAGCCAGGAACAAGGATTGTTGACTTTACTTTGATTGAGGAGGAGGAGGAGAAGAAGAAGGAGACGAACCAACCGAGCTACACTACTCTACACTATGTGCGGTATGTAGAGAAGTTCGGAAACCCGCCGTCATCGACATTGCTCCTCGATATCTCTTTAGAGAGAAATAATAATGATGACGACTTTTGGGGTGGAAATTGCCTGCAGATCTTCTTCCCGTTTCCTTTCAATCTCGGTGGTGAGTCCCTTCATATGAACAACTTACCACCAACCAGCAGCAGGTCTGGATCGGTTCTCGGCATGGAGCTCACATGGCTTCTTCCATGATCCTCCTCTGCCTCCGGGTGGGCTCATCAACTTTTCGCTCATAATGCCAATGTTTGGAGTGTACTGAAGAACGAACGAACGAACCACGTCGCAAATGAAGGAATTCTTTAATAGCTCGAATTTTTGCTCCCTTCATGCGAGTCCAACTTTGATGAAAAGCCTCTTTCATTCTTTCTTTCTTTCTTTCATTCGGTCGCTCTATCAGTCTGTCTGCGTTTCGATCTTCTGACGCTTTTGGTTCTTCATCGCCTCGACCGACGGCTTCTTCTTCTGCTTCTGCTTCTTCATCATCCTTCTTGTTGTGAATGTTAGGGCTCTGAAGGGCGCAGGTGGTGGTAGCCTTGGTGCTAGTGGTCGTCGATGTCTTCCATGTGATGGGGAAAACTTTTGGGAGAACCCGTGGTTTTACTTGGAAACCGTGGGGCTAAACTTGGTACACATAGCGGCCTACAAGAACTCTCTGATGAGAAGAGCCCCCCTTTGGAACTTGGAATAAAACTCGAGCAACCAAGTAGCTAAGTCAACTCGAATCCTTTACTATTTTGTGCCCAGTTTCTGATAGGTTTCCCAATCCTCCCTCAGCCTCCAACATGTCAGACACTAAGTCAAGATCGAACGATGGGTTTTGAAATCCTCGGACGTAACTCTAAATAGAATCTGGTTGATCGCTTCTTTGCCAGGGTGCCGCCAATCCCATACGGTTTATGTGTTTGCTTGGCCAAAGATCCGTCCACATGGGAGTGAAGGCAACATGAACATTTTGGGAACGATTTTCTCTCTTCAGTAGGTTTCTCGGAAAGGGTCTGATGGGCTGGAAGTCGAAGACCTCGGGAAACGAAAAGAAACAATATTGACAGTTCTGGGATGGAACGTGGATGGCTCGGGCGTTGATAGAGGAGTCCAAAGACGACAAGCCAGACAGGCAATCGTTTTCTCCTACATTTCGTCGTCTCAACTCCGAGATCGAGCGATCGAGCGATCGATTGCCATCCAATAGGTGAAATGACAGAGCTATTTCTCGATTCTGCCTTTGATTTTTTTTAAGTGTGAGCCTGCCAAAGGCTCTCAAAGATGGCGAAAAGGGGTGCATGGACTTAAAGTTGTTCGTGTGAGGATTAGTGACTTTACCGCTCTAAAAGCTGATTTTCCAACTGGCTTGCCTCCATCTTCCAGATGTATCACTTTTCCATTTCTACGTTCGGCACTGTGTACTTTACTGCCAGGTGAGTGTCTAATCCTCCAAGGACCAAATCCCGAATAGATGATTGAAAAAATTGTTGAGGCGAGCATTGTGTTTCTTTGATATCTCAAACACTCCGTTTCACGTAACTATATGCCTTGGTTTTTCGGCAGAAAAAAAGGAATCATGTTTGCTGTGGCAAGAAAATGTTTTCCAAGTTTGCGTCAAGTAATTTTGTGCAAACCCTGGTAAAATGGGTTGCTATTGTGGTCGGTTGCCGAAGACCTTCGGTTTCATTGTTTTCAAGTTCCATTTTGTGTCTCGTCAGTTTCATGTTGAGCGTATCGGATGAAAACTTTGTAGATGGGATGTTTGCCGTTAGTCTGAATGGTATCTGACCAGAGAACGCTCAGTGTCAGCACAATGGAAGGAAAACCGGGTTTATTTGAACATTTAGGCATAGGAAAGTTTCATATTCATGCTCAACAGCAGTAGCGGTATCTCATGAGCGACTGATTGGTTACACGATCCACAAGATCCACTCAACGACGTGTTGCGAGTCGACTCGCTCGCTCTGATAGGACAGACATCCTTTCTTGCTCGGGTTGCTTGTCAGGCTTTTGAAATATGGATGAATCTCAAGGCTCCTTTAGACGGGGATCGAGCTCAAGGATCGAGGACGGAAAAAAGATCCAAGATTTGGCGGTCTCTTCTGGCTGAATGCCCGCCTGGTCTGAATGGTTGGTTGCGGTGGCCTAGAAGTTGTTCAAGAACAACGGCAACCACAACGACAACAACAACAACAACAACACCAGCAACAACGAGAGAGAAGGAAGCGTCAAGCCGTGGCCTTGTTTGCATGTGCCAGAAAGAATGAAGTTTAGTATCTGGAATTTCTTCGACCCACCTAGACCAAGGAACTCCAACTTAAACTTCATCTAGCTTGATGCTTCCAGGAGGCCATATGGGCGCAGCCTCCATCCTCTCACAAGCTCACACCCAACGAGAATGGCGAGAGGACGAAGCCCGCAAACTTTGAGAAGACAATTTCTCACTGTCTCGGAAAGTTCCTTTGGATCGAAATAAAGCCAAGTGCAAAGCATTCTGCTTATCTGGGGGATTCCTAGCTCAATTGTCATGTAATTCTTCTTCATTTTGGGCTGGCTTTCCAAAACCAAAACTTTCCAACCTGATCCACATGCTCTACTTTATAAGTTGTAGTTGTTGGGAGTAGTTCGCTCAGGCCAATTGCATTGTACGTTAGTAACAAATGCGCGTGTCAATTCCGATCCAGGACACACAAATATCAGTGGAACTCGTGCACTACGAACCGAGCCCACAGAAACCCCTTTTTATTTATCTTTGGCCAGGACTCGAGAGCTAGTTGAGATCTGTCTGGAATTCTCTCTGATTTTGTCACATTTTGAATTCACTTGGAATGCAGCCAACTCCACTTCTGTTGAGAATTACTAGGAAACACCAGCTTCTTGACAAGAGCGCGATAGAGATCACAGAATTTTGATCGCTTTACTGGATGGCGTTAACATTAGAGCACAACTAGTAAGTAGTGTGTTGTTACGGGCGAGGTTACAAATCTCTATCTTTCTCTCTCTTTGAACCAACCAACTTCGTCAACCTTCTTCCAAAGACACCAACCTCTCACATGTACGGTATGCACTGTGAACGAACGAACGTATGGTTGTCTTGGATTTACCTTCCTCGATATGCATGGTAGAGATCTAGCTCGAACGTATTACATTAAGGAGTTCAAGAGCGAAAAGAAGTGTTCCACTAGGAGTGGAGACCGAAAACGCCAAGCGTAACGTCTTCGACGTCGTCGTCGTCATCATCATCAACATCATCATCAACTTCTTCTTTTACGGAGTTGGTACCGTACACTTTTTTCAACTTTGGAGACTAAGAGGACGAAGCAGAAGTGTCACGGTCCGTTTAGCCTCACCTTTTTTGCAAAATGAAATGGTAAACTTATTAAAACGTCGCTACCACAAGTCCATTAGTGCCATCCTTTGAAGTTCGTAATGGGGTAAAAATGTCCGACAGAGCAAAAAGGCCACAGGTTACAAGTCCAACGAGATCAGATCCTAGAAAATGCTTGAAGTGCATTTAGTGGAAAAAAGAGGGAACGAGACAAGGGCCAAAAAATCGCTGTTCCCATCCTCGAGGGCTAGCTAGCGAGCTAGCTCTATGCATAGCCAAGAGCAATTGGGCGTTACTAGGACAACGAACGCAGAAAGAAAGAAAAGAACGAACCCTGTATTTTGTTCGTTCATCTTAGATGTGCCTTCTCGATAGATCCTAGAAGTCTTTGGCTTTCGAACGAAATCAAGCAAGGTCGTTGTCAACGTCCCACGTACGTAGGAGATGAGAAATGCAAGGAAGGCTTGACAAATCCCGATCCGGCGTATATGCACTTTTTCGGTGAGTTTCGATGTTGTTGTTGTAGAATCTTGTGGATTGGCCCAGGATAAAAACACCCCGTTTCTCCACTTTGGCCGTGCTAGTGGGGACTTGGGAATGCATATTTCTTTTATTAGGATACGATATTCTTCCTATCCCTGAGTACGATTACGAATCTTGTACACTCCTTTTGGGATATGAGGGTTGCGGCGGTGAGAGCGTTTATGATTATGGCTTTGGTGCATATATTTGCCGTATGATATCTGTAAATGACATTTTCTCCGCGTTGAACAAGTCCAAACCACTCACGAGCAACCGAAGAGCGAACGAAGTCGAAATTATTGCAATCCTTCCTCTCCATCCACGAAACATCTTTGCCCGATGTCGTTCAGTCGTTCGGTTGGTCGTTGGTTGGTTGGTTCGTGGCTCTGGATACAATGCGATATGTAGTTGTGGAACCACGACCATTTTCAATGGATGGTTGTGGACTAGAGTTGAAATGATCGTAGTCGTTCACGAGAGCACAGCCAAGCGGGGGGCATTGAATCGGAAAAAGCCAATTAGATGAGCGAAATTCTCTTCTCTTTTTACTGTACTTCTCGGATCCTCGATCGTGGTTCAGTGGCGAAGAAATGGAAGAAGAAGAAGAACTTCCACCACAACGACCAGTACAGATGAGGATGGAGTTCAAACTAATTGCGTCTAAATGATGTGTCCTTCAAGCAACGCCAAAGTCGGGGACTAAGGCCGCATCCACAGGAAGAAAAGTGGCCAAATAGATATACGTATTACAGTACCAGGGGGGAGATTAAGGCACCTCGCTCGACCAAAGGGGACAAAAACATCGAGGAAAAGGATTATTTGCTCGAGTCCAATCATGGGATCCACGGAAGCAAAGAGAACAGATTACCCGAATCAATTTGTGCCAGCACCACGCCAAGCCACAAACTATTCGGTTCTAGTCTAGTGAAGCTCGATCGCTTTTAGAAAACGTTCGTAGACTCATCGGAGTCTTAGTAGAAGTAACGACTTTTGGTCCAATCATAAGAGAAAATCTGCAGGATAGTAGGAACTTCTTTTTACAATGTTAAGCAGAAAGACAGACAATGCAGGGGTTGATTTTCTAAAGCTGGAAACCCCGTCTGCTTTGGAAGAAAACGTCAATGAGAGCTAGAGGGATAAAAACCCAAATTTGAGCTCACTCTCGTCCTAATGTATTATAGATAGATTTTTCGCTTCTTCTGGTCTGTTTCTTTGTTTCTCCGATTCTTTTTGGGTCTATCTTTTGTTCCCTCTCTTCTTCTTTTTCTCTCCCTCTCTCTTCTCTCAACAAGAAGATGAATTTCCGAATAGTTTTGAGAAGTTTGAGATCGAGGCCCTTGAGAATTCTTCCGAGCAACAAAGAGACGAGTAGAATCAACAATGAATGAGGTGTTACCTGACAGGCTCAATCTCAGAGTGCCATCACATACATACATACATTCACACTTACAATTGACCAGTCGAATCAGTTTCAATCTTAGATAGAGACACTCCTCGACCTTGGCTAAATACTGACAAAAAAGACAAAAAAGTCACCAAGATGGACGAGAAAAGAACGTGTTGTTGTCCGTGGCAATTTGCCCAAATTTGCCCATCGGCCATCGAATCGTTCACAGATTGAAAGCGAAACTGGCCAAGCAAGTGATGAGTGAGTATGATCGTTGCTAACCAATGCGCGACCTTTGCTAACCGCATCCTTCAACAACATGCATGGATTGAAGGGTGTTCAATGTCAAGTGGTTGTTGGAGGTCCCCTATTTGGAGTGGTGCCCTATTGACTTGCTCGATGGCATACATACTACAGGCATGCATGCACCATGACGCTGGTGCCCACCTATCTATCTCTCTGCTTGCTTCCTTGCTTGGTTGCCTTACTTCGAAATAGGTTTTACATCGAGTTTAGGACGGGGTTGATTGTTGATACGATTTGGTTGGGAACACAAAGAGAAATGTCACATGGCACACGCAGAAAGACAGAGCAGCGGAAAGGTCAACAGGGGGAATCATGATCTTACCATAAACAACAGGGAGTTGAGAGGTGCCAAACGCCCCAAACAGGGACATGGCCAAAAGGCACGTGCGGAATTTCCAGGATAACATCGTGGACATCACGGTTATCGGCGTCGTCTTCGTTTTCGCCGGCGTCGTCTTCAATCAGATCTGAAGCACATGGGTTCAAAGACGCCCCACTGGCACAAGCCGATATGGCAAAACGTGATTATGATAATGATTATTTCGAGGATAAAGACTTAACGTCGGGGTTTCACGTAGATGGGTGGACTTGATTCGCACACACTCGTTGAACTGTCGAAAGGGGTCGTCGAGTATTTCGCACAATCATGATGTTGATATCACCGCAAAAACAACACACATACTTCCACTATTGTCACGTTGGATGCACCTGGAATCAACCTGAGCGAGCTCATAGACACTGGGCTCTTTTGCCCCCTGTATTTGACAGCAATTTGTTTCTTCTTAGGCTCCTCTTCACCTGCTTTTTCTGTGTTGTTGTAGTTTTTGGTGTGTCAGTTAAGATTGGCCGGATGTGCCTCCCGGTTTCACTGCCTGAATCCTGGGGAGCGTAATAATAAGGTGGTTGTAACAGAGGCGCACAATACAGTCCTGGGGTCGTCGGATAGTTAGCTGGTCGATCACCTTTCCCACGATGTCGGTCGCAGGAAATAATAATAAGAACAACAACAACAGCAGCAGAAACTCCGACCACTACTCAAAAGTTGCCCCATTGTGGTGCTTCGTACCTTCGTTGTCTTTACAGCCACAGGGGTGAAGCTCAAGAAATGTTCCCCTCACCATCGATAAGCACATAAAATAACGCTAGTAGGAGAGAGGCTCACTGAGGGAGAATGAATCAGAAAAAATGTCGGGGTCCCATGTGTCACGATTAATATGTTGCGAGTCTCTCTGTCTTTCGCTCTCTTCAAGGCTTGAATTGCAACTGAACTCTCAGTCCTTCATTTCTTCCTCCGTTTCTTCGACTTCCACTTGGACTAATCTGGTCGGTGTTTGCTCCGGCGTTTCCTCGCTCGTCTCACCGGGAAGAGAGTGTTGCTGTTCGAGAGACCGCGAAGGGCCCAAACTGATTCTTCCTCTCTGCTCGAGCCTTCTCCTCTAAACCGCGTTTGACGCCGCCATTCTCCGTGCGCATGAATTGCTCGGCACGAAATACAACAGAGATTGGCTGGCTTTAACCCAGAGTGTGCTCTAAGATGGCTAGAATTGATCATCTGCCATCTCAGGCAGCCAATCATGCATAGAATGAGAAATCGTACAAGAGAAATGACTTCAATAATTGATAATCATGGATGGAATGAGACTGCGTGGTCGAATCTCGAGGCTTTGGGCTTCCGAACTCCCAGAACAATGCCACAAAGAATTCTTGCAGAACGTCGGGAAGGCTTCCTGTCAAATTGGTGAGTTATTGATTGATGCAATCAAGGAGCTAGAAGAAACGCATGATGTCGATCAAAGTCTCCCCGAGACTCGAAATTGGCAAACAAAAGGGTTGCTGCATCAACTACAACTTGCCAAAAAGAAGTTGGCTTTCAAGGTGGTTGCAACCGAACGTGGAGCATAATGACCATATCCGCAAACATGTCTGTCAATATTGCCAACTAATGAGCGGGTACTTCCTCGGTGAGGGGTAATATATGACAGTCATTCTTGTTTACAATACTCTGGGCCGAGCGTTTCAGACTTAGGATGATATTAAACCGGCGCTAGTCAATTAGGCCTCTTTAAATCCTTCGACTCAGCGGGGATCTTTTCGTCACTCACCTGTTCCAAGGTCAACCGTTGGTCGCGAGAAAATGCATCCAAATGAAGATGCCCAGACCCATGAATTACGACATCAAGCCGAACACACGAACAACCACAAGCCAAGACAGAACAATAGATTTAGGCTGCAGATTGTGTTCTGCATGACGGCGTCACATTGCATTGGTTTTAGTTTTTGCATTACACTGACAGGGACAGACTCATTTTGTTTGCCATTGCCGATCCACGAGATGAAACGACGGTTCTGACAAACTGGTAAAGGGCTCAAAATTATTGTCTCATGTTCGAGTCCTTTTCTTTGAGCATTTACCATTGGCGCAATGGCTCGGAGTTTTAGAGGTTGGATCGCTTTGGGGCAAACTGTGATGGGGGAGTTGGTGTCGTTTGAGTTGTAACCGGAACGGGTTGACTTGAAAAAGGAACAATTTGTCAAATGAGTCTCTACGTTCGATTCCGTTAGCTTCCACTGTCACGCAACTCATAAGAATATGCACGTAAGCATCTGGAAACGTGTGTGCGTGCGTGTTAGGGTTGGATGCCAATTCTACGCCAGTTACCATCATCAATGTCTCAAAAATGGGAGGCCGGATTGGGAAGTGATGCAAGTCGATTTCGGAATTCATACGATATTTCCATGCTGCCTCTTTCCTGCCGATATTCCGGCCAGATTCGTTTTTCCTCTGGTTCCTGTTCTTCCTCTCTGATCCTCCAACTCGTCATCATCATCATCTTCCTCTTTCTCTGCATCGTGAATCTCGGGCCCCAAATGCAGTGGAGTAGATAGACTACATAGTGTGGAGCTCTAGTAGTTCTTGTTATACAATTCCATTATCTTTCAAATTGCGCCAAGACATGAATCATTCAGTACTCTGGGTGGCTTGACTGCTACTTCTGCTCGTATTACTCTCGAACGACTCCTTGTAGCAGTGCTACGTATGTACTTCTCTTTCCTGCTTGCTAGCTTGCTTGTCTTCGTGAGCTGGTTCCTTGGTTCCGTGGTTGGTTGTTGTGCTCTTTTTTTTGTTTAGGGATGCAATCTTTCTTTTCCTTCTATTCAGTGGATGTTGGCCTCCGAACCAAAGTTTCTCAGTAAGGATTTCAAGGGAGCTATCTTGATTTTCTCAACTCGACACAAGTCATCCTTTTTAACATTAAGAAGTAGGCTTGGCTTTGAATTTGGTGCAGTTTTATTTTGTGGGAATGCCATCGTGCAACCCAGAATGCAGTAATGCATCTGTATATTCATAGTCGGACAAGGATCGACCACCAAAAGTCTCGCACGTGAGTTCCCGTGAGATATTGGAATTTACGAACTTTCCGTCAGGGCGCTTGCTCTTCATAGAGAATCCTCAAAAAATTCCGAGCTTTTGAACGAAGACAATGGTTCTTCAATTGACCGGCGAAGATATATGAACGAGTCGGCTTCAGCTAATTACCAAGAAGTAAAAACGCAAATACTTTTGAAATAACCTCATTTTAGTCTCACATACCAGACTACCTCCATTCAAGCGATCTTTGTTTTAAATGTATTATCTGTAACTCACGAGCAAAGCACGGAGATGCCCAACCGATCTCAGCCAGTCCCGGGCAGAACTGATCGTAATAACAATAGTAATGAAAATATTCAGATGAGTTTGAGCACGGCGTCAACCACGGCAAACGAAAACGACGACTCTCGTCGGCCTTGACACATGGATTGTGGTGCACTCACTGCACTGCTAGGTTGCCCTCAACTATCTGGAGATTCCTTCTCCCTCCTCCGATTCAACTAAGACAGACGAAGAAGATGAGTTTTCTTTCCCAGCAGTCCTTCCTCCGGGGTGTCATTTTTCGTGCCTGCTCGAGATAATGAAATTTCGATTTTAATAATGGCTCAACTCTGAGCATACACACCATGGAGTCAATAGCTCGGAGCTTCTCTTCTCATCACAGCAGCATCTCCGGCAGATGAAGAAATTCCAGACTAAATGACAACAATCACCGCATGTGTGTGTATGTATGTAGTGCACACACACAGTATACCGTTCTAGCCATGAGGGCACCAAAGTATTAATGATCAATAGAGAGAAGATTCACTTGAGAAAGAGAGGCCACATTGGAGGCCTGGTATGAAAGATATCTAGTAATAGGTATATCTATCTATCTGACTGGGTTTTGCTCCTAATACGCCTAGGAAGAAAAGACATGCCGTGTAATGGAGCATGAAGAAACGATTGCCTCATATGATATTTAAATAATAGGCAAAGGGAGGTCTGGGGAGGGAAGTGAAGGTAAGAGAAAGAAAAAGGAGAGGACAATGAGGAACAAAGGGCATGGCCGGATTTTTTCAAGATGATGAACCAATTTGATTACCTATTTCCAGTTACTGTATTCAATATTGGAACGACTTTACCTTCTTCCTGCACTATAGGAGAATACCAAGAGTCGTTTTATTTTTTAGTATATTTCACAAACAATAACACATGAAACAATCTAATCACTAATCAGCAATGGTAGCATTTTTGAAAACGCTTGGTCATACGATAAAATGCAACTTTAAATCAGGCTGTGCCGCAATTACACGAATGATTTGATAAAGCATGATGCACCAAACATTTTCAATGATTATGCCTTCTAAACGGCTTCGTCTTCAGTTCAATGAACATGCCATTAGTCAGAAATGTGAACCGGAGGAATTTGGTTAGCAATTTTGCATCGGCATTCGGCAATCTAGTGATAGCGAAAAAGTCTTTCCAATCCAGCCCCAAACTGGCACTCGGCTTTCAGAGTAATAGAAAACCCCAACTTAAGCAGAAAAGTCAACTTTATTTCCCCCAATTTGTTCTTGACAGAGATCCAAGTCGACAAAGCCGTTTAAAGGTCTAATCCCCCCTTTTTCTTCCTCTTCTTCTTCCTCCTCCTTCTCTTTTTTCTTCGATGGTTACCCTTAAACGCGGACTACTTGCTACCATCGCCACGAACCAACCAGCCAATTGCATTCTAGTCCACGTTCTTAACCATTCGTTCCTCCCCTCATTCCCTAAGCCCGCAAAAATGTGCTTCAGACAATGATGGTCAGCATCTCCCCGTTTATCTGTTCCACTTCTCTCAAAGTCCTGTCTTCTCAGATTGTGGCAAAGTTAGCCAAAAATGAACACCTACTTGGCTCCTTCGGTTCGTCCAACCAACCAACCATCCGTTTAAGTCTGTCAGGCCGATAGACAACTACGTAGACGACCCACCGAAGAAGGTCTAGGAGTTAGTTGCATGGGACGAAATAGCCATCCAGGGCTTGTGAGAACGTATTAGTACTTACACTAACGCTCCGATCTTTCTTTGGACCCACTCCCAATACGAGTAGCGTACATCCGATGGCGAAGTGAGGAAAAAGCCATTCCAAATCCAAGTCATTCGTTCTCTCTCACTTACTTTGGTGGACGCAGGAGGAATTCCAATCAGAGATAAGGACACTTTTTTCTTGACTAGGCTCAAGGGCCAAAGCAGATCAGTCCCAGCTTCAACACCATGAACAGCGGGATGCGGGTAGTTAGTCAGTTGATGGCCTAACGGGTACACACATACTGTAGGACTGTGTGTAGAATGTAGACGCGGTATACGAGTATACGTACCACATTGAACTGAACACCCAAGTGTTCTAGTCTAGAAAGAAAGAAAGAATGAGACCCTTGAAATGAGGGTTCGAATTTGTGAACAAGAGATGGTGATTGGACCAATTGCAAGAACAGGAAGAAATATTCATGGGTGCTTTTCGTATGTATGCAATTATGCATAAGCTGTAAAAGCAAAGTACACGATTGCTCAAACTGAGGTCGAGGGATGGCGATTTTTGGCAGCCTCCAATGTGCTGCAGGATGGAAAGATAATGGATGGATGAACCCTTAATGAGGCAAATATTTGGACAAACGAAACAGAAGGAAATCTCAAGGTTTTGAAATGATTTGTAAACAGAGGAGATCATGGAAATGAATTTAAATAATTCGTTTCCTTGCCTGCTCAGAACTGGTTTGATTTCCCAATCCAATTCCTGACCTAAACGTTATTTAATAAATTGTAAACGAGACAGAAAAGAAACTCCCAAAATTTAATTAGGGGGCTGACCCTATCTGACCATTCATACAATTAGCTTTTATGATTGCTATAATCAAGCTATAATTTCGACATTCATAGTCATTCATAGCGAAAGATCTTTAAAATCTTGAACTGTTTTGGCACTTGCCTGCTGAGAGGCATAAATAAAGGATTTATTCTTAATCGAAGTTCACTTTAAAAATTTATAATCCTGCCTTGTTTAGATCCTTCTAGTTTCTAAGGCTGGTGAATCTTCATACATCCAATAATGGCATTGCTGGAAGTGACAAAGATGGGAATTGTCAAAACCCGCCTAGAAAACATTTTCAAGTTTCACCTTCGAATTTGAAGGGGAGTTTGCTTGTTCCAAACGGGCATGGATTAAAATCCTGTTCCTCTCAAAATTTGAAGTGATTGGAGACGGTAAATTGTGTCGGTTTGTCATTTTCAGGGCTTGATCATAATTCTTTACGGAGTGAGATTGACTTAATAAACACTGTGTTGGCACTTGATTCGTTTTTATCTCATGGATCAATGTTTGACTTCGACGAGACAATGGCTTAACCATCAATAAATAAGACTACCAATTAGGCTTGAAATATCAAATCGAATAGACTGTATTTGTTCTTGCCCTTTCGAACTAACAATACTTATGGGTAATCAAAGGCAATTATTGTGCTAAAAAGTTGAAAGTAAGATAAAAGAATTTGCAAGTTGGCAGCCAAAGGAAATGGAACAATTATTTTACAAATTGGTTAAAACATGTTAATGGAAAATGGCCACTGGGTTCTCCACCTGCCTCGCTTACAGGATTTCCCCTATGCTTAAAAACAAACGATTATTGGTCACAGATCCTGTAGTGGGAAGAGTGTTTCAACCTAGACCTTTAGTTTTAATCGGCGTTTGCTTTTACAGCAAAAAGCGCTGAGCCTTGTCACCATGACAATTAAGTAATCTTAGGGAGATATTTTCCGAGTGAGTCGCATCCATTTCTTTGCTACGTACCACTTTACAATGAAAAAACAATAGTTGTTGGATTTCTAAAATATATATTTTTTACGACAAAAACTTCAGCAATGAAACTAAAGGAAACCCTTCAAACATAGAAAGGTAGGTTGCAATGTTCACAACTGATAAGTTTCGTGTAGTTTTGTTCTACGTTAAGGAAAAAAATATTTGTTTCTTGATCATTATCAAAATAACAAAAGATGAACCAAAAGCGATTGTTTGAAGAAGAGAAAATAATGCAAAAATATAAATGCCTTGAATCTTGCAATAGGTGGTTGAGTGATAGCATCATAACGAAGAAAAATAATCTAACAGCTGGCAAAATCCATCGATTCACGTTCTCTGGCCCGTATTCTTATTCCGAACTTCAAGAACAACCTCAAGTCCGACTTTAAGTACCAAAGTCGGACTCGTTCAAGATCGAACCGGAAGTCACATTTTTGAAGATTTTCAAGTCCAACTTATTCAAGAACGACTTAAAGCAGGAACTCTCGAAGAAAATGAACACCGACTCGATCAAATTCCAAGGTGATCGGAAACATCAAAAAAGGCTTTCAATACACAAATGACCCTTCAACGCATAAGTGTGGAATCAAAAGAGATTTGTGGATAAAAATGGACCATCGGCTCCGCTTCCAAATTGTCCCAATTGTCTTATGCAAACACTGAAAGAAGCATAAACGGAGCATGATTTGGATAGGAATAAAAAGAACCTTGTATGGAACGCCCCTACCAAAATTTCCTATCTTCAACCCAAGAACCCACAACACTCCTATTTAATATCCTTGACTGAACAGACTGGATCGTGTCCCGTTCTTTGCCTAAAAGCAGTATTTTTTATACACAACGTGCTCCAATTTATTCAGTTTCCCCTAACGAGTAATAAAGATGCAAGTTTCCACTCCGGAAACTGAAAAAAGATATTGAATGAATGTACTGTTGATTCAATAACATTGTAATCGCCATCTTGGCGTCTTTATTTCCGTGTTCGACTTTCATGAATTTGTTCCTCTCTTGAGTTGTGCCTATTAGCATGATTAGTCTTCTTTAACGATTTTGTACCACTATTTGCCAATTTAATGTGACGAAGGGACTGAGATTGTGTTGGTGAGAGGGTATTATTGCCGAACCGCATAAACTGAACAATGAGTTTGAGACGTTTGGTTTAGCGAGTCTACGACCGTAGAAAAGATAAAAGATAGAAAAAAGAAAAAAGAAGATAGATATCCAGTCTTTTCTCCCGTTACAAACATAATTAAGGATATCTTAATACCAATAGAACCATGTATTACGTTTTTTGGATCCCTTAACTCTGATAACCCTAGGGACACTTTTTTTTGTTTGGGAACCTTCTCGAGATTTATTTTCTCATAAATAGGGGTGCAGATTTCAGGCAAATAAGATTTTATGCCCAAAAACATGTTTGTTTGCTATTTGCTAGCTTTTAAAGTTTATTTGCCATTTTTATATTTATTTGCCATTTTTGGCCAAATAAATACAAAATTGGTCGGTTTTTGGGCAATTGAGTGCAAAATTTGTCGTTTTTTGGCCACATCAAAGAAATTTTTTTTTTGCCAAAAACTAGGCAAAAGAAATTTTTGGCCAAAATAGTTTTTTTCAGGATTTATTTATTATTCAACGGAATCAAAATATTTTCTATTAAATCCTCATAGATTATGAGGCGAGATGCGTAGCAATCTTCAAAGATCGAACTCAAGGGGAAAATGAGAAAAGACTGAGACTACGGATAGCCAGTGTAGTATAATCAAGGTTTTGTGTATTTGAGCTCGATCTTCCCTACAGGTTTCCTGATCGTACTTTGATAATTAGTCTCTCGCGCTCAGTTCTCTCTTGATTCTCGATCGTTCTATACCAATATTTTATTTGTCAAATATAAAAGTTCTATTCGTTTGAATATCTTGGTGGATACTCCCAACACTCATTTCACATGGCGCAGACGGTATCTGCCCAACGATTGGTGGTTCAATCCATATCCAACGTGGACAGACTGATATCGAAGTTTATCCCCGATGTTCAAGCAATCTCAGACTCCACTCGAGAAAGAAATTCTGATCGGATCCATCTGGCTGAAGTTGAAATGGAAGATGTAAGGATTGCTTTGGAAAAACTCGAAAGAAATGTGGTCAAACTTCATGATGAGTTAAACCTGGCGAGTCCATCTCCAAATATCTCGTCAGACTAAGGTTAATCGGAGACAACGCTCAAATGGACAAACTTCTTTATGAAGATGTTCTGGCAAGCCATCTTGTTGCGACGGTCATACAAAAGGATCTTCAAGTGAATTACTCAAGATGGCGGTGACCGATTTCAAGTCGATCAAGGGTAAGTGCCTTGCTTGGGAATCTTCTGGAGCCAATCAATCAGAAATGGTGAAACCAACTATTCCAGTGCAACAGATCCATACATCTGCTTACAAGAAAGCCCAAAAGGCAAAACACACAAGCAAGTTAGCTCAGCCCAAATCCTGTACAGAGGCTGCGTTCAAGTCGAAGCACTGTCCATATTGTAGAGGTTCGTCCCACCAAAGACAACAATGTCCGGCGCGAGATGCATTTTGCCGCAGTTGTGGTATCAAAGGCCACTTTGATAAAGCATGTCTCAAGTCAAAAAAGTCTGATGGTAAAGAAAATTCCAGGGAACAGCGTATCAACACCAACACCATAACTAACAGGAGTGCTTCGTCTCACATTCGTAAACCAACTCCTACAGCACAGATGACAATTATTCTTCATGACCGCTCAATTGCTATTGATGTCCTTTGTGATACTGGTGCAAATGGCTGTCTCTTTCCTCATGCATTGGTCAAGGAGCATGATATCCCTATTAACTCAGCACAAAGAGCAAAAATCGTAGCCGCTAATGGATCACAAATCAGATGTTTTGGAATTTCTTCCCTAAAAGTGCGTTACTATGCATGATCAGGAACTCGATCTCAAAACATACAGTATCTTTCGCCCGATATTTCAACGTTCATGTATCATGGCAAGCTATGATTGATTTAAATATCATTCACAAAGACTTTCCTAAGCCTTTGACTAAAGCACTCTCAAAATCATTATAGACAAGATTGCAGCTTCACAAGAGTCAGCTGAACACGGATCCTTCCGAATCAGAAATTGAACAATTTAAGACTGCACTTCTCGAGAAGTATGCATTTGTCTTTGATTCCTCAACTCAACTCCAAGCCATGAAAGGAACTCCAATGCATATTGATCTCCTACCCATCACTCCGGAAAACAAACCTAGAATTTGCATGGTTCCACGTGATGTTCCATACGCTTATCGCGATCCAGCCAAGCAAGAACTGGACTATATGATCGATACGAAAATCGTCCGGTCCTCCGCTGAACTCTCTCAGAAGTTGAAGAAATCTCCAGACTTCGTCTCGCCCTCTCTAATCGTACCCAAACCGAATGGATCAGTGCGATTTGTGATTGATTTTCGTGAACTCAATCGCTTTGTCAAAATGCCAATTCATCCCTTCCCATCTGTAAAGGACGTGAAGACATCGATTCCTCATAACTCAAAATGGTTTGCAACTCTGGATTGCACTAAAGGATACTTCCAAGTACCTTTGGATGAAGAAAGTCAATTGGCAACGAGCTTCATCACTCGTTGGGGAACTGCCCCAATGGGTCTCTCGAGTTCAGGAGATGAGTTTTGCGCGCGAGGAGATAGAATTCTCGAGAAAATTCCAAACAAGATCAAGGATGTGGGCGATATCCTGATCTTTGCCAAAACCTATTCCGAACTTCAAGATACTTTGGAAACTCTACTCAAAACATGTCAAGATCATCAAATAACTCTAGCTCCGGCCAAGTTCAAAATTGGCAAGAAGGTATCATTTGTGGGCATGATTATCAGTCAAGAAGGTGTTTCCGCTGATCCTTCAAAGGTTCAAGGCATCAAGGACTTTCCTATTCCTGCCAATATTATGGATCTTCGTAGTTTCTTCGGACTGGCTAATCAACTGGGATCTTTTCTTCCTGACCTCTCAAGTCAACTCGAACCCCTTCGTCAACTCCTTCGTCCAAAAAATTCATAGGTATGGACGAATGAACTTCAAAAGGCTTTTGATCAAGTCAAAACCACTTTGTCCTCTCTACCTGTTTTGGCTCACTTCAACATGTCTCTCCCCTCACGACTGGTGACTGATGCCTCAAAACTCAACGGTATTGGTTTTGCTCTCCTTCAAAATCATGGTTCCAATGGAATTGATCAATGGAGACTGGTTCAAGCCAAAAGTCATTTTTTATCAGAAACCGAATCTCGGTACTCGGTGGGAGAAATTGAGGCTCTCGCTATTCAATATGGTATCAAGCAATGTGATGTATACCTTCGAGGCCTCCCTCATTTCATCGTAATTAGCGACCACAAGCCACTTCAATCAATTATGAATGGGTACAATCTCACAAGCATCGAAAATCCAAGAATGCAACGTTTTGTTGAAAAGCTCATTGGCTACAATTTTAGCGTTGAATGGATTTCCGGAAAGCAACACTTAATTGCGGATGCGTTAAGCCGATCTCCTGTTCAAGATCCAGATCCAATCTCCGAGTCCGGTGAAGATTTCAATCATGTACTATGTTCCAATGTTGTTACGACTCTGTCCGATCCAAATCTCGATTTTCTTCACTCTGCCGCGGAGGAGGAGGAGGAATACCAGGAACTAATTAAGGCGATATCTACTACGTGTCCTAAAAAAGTCCAAAAACTTCCAGTGAATCATCTTTGCTCAAGCGGAACGATACAATGAACATGCTAAGGAACTCGTAATTCTCTCCTCCTGGTGACCACGTTCGTATTCAACACCATGCCAACGGATCATGGGACCTTAAAGGGTTCATTTAAAGTGTTCGTGATCGTGGACGTTCTTACGTCAGGGTGGGCATTTTTCGACATCGAGAGCATTTTGGACACCCTAGTGTCCAAAAGTGTCCAAAAGTGTCCAAAAATACCCAGAAGGTGCCCAAAAATCCCCAGAGGGTGTCCAAAAATCCCCAAAAGACGTCCATAAGTGTCCAAAAGTCCAACAAACGTAAAAGAAAGTTGTACAAATCAGACGAAAAACCAGTTACACCACATAAGTAATTGAATTCTAAAGAATGCATGATTGTGTACTTAAACAAACATAGTTCTATTAATGGGAACATTACTTGGAGAAATAAACTTTGCCATGATAACTTGTTAATAACTTGTTAAAAAAATAAATGTTTTGTTTATACAATATGGTAAAATGTGTGTAACTGTTCAAAATGTTTCAAGATTTACATTTTATTTCCTCATCTGTAAACAAGAGTCTTGTCTTTTTTAATAGTAAAACAACACTGCTTTAATTCTTTGGCAAAAGCATTATAATACCCACATTGCAATCTGATATCAGTTTGAGTGTGCTTTATTATAGTTAACATTTTTTGGACAGTCAGGTCAAAAGACTTCTTGGAAACACTTGCAACAATGATAAACTTTGGAATATAAATCAAAATACTAAGTAACCTTCTCTTGTCACAAATCAAGACACAATTAGCTTTAAAATGTACTCGCATACTATGTTTAACATGAAGTGTGGTGTGAGCGTGTTATTTGTAGTCCCAGTCTCACATTCGTTTGTTCGTTCATTCCTTCAGTCGATCATTCTTTCCCACATTTTGGACGATGCTCCGTGGTCAAATGAAAAGAGTGGAAAGTTCAAATGTCCAGTTTGGCCTTCAAGTTATTGGCTCATTTAATGTATTAAGTGTAAGTTTCTTATGCTGAATTGACTTATTCTTGCTTAGATTTCGTCAAGTGACGTTTATTTTGGAGAGAAAGTTTGTAGAATGTTATTCTAAAAATGTTTTTAACCATTATTTTTCGAATTACTATTTTTGGACACTTTTGGACACTCCTATTTTTGGACAGCCTTATTTTTGGACACTTTTGGACACCTTTTGGACAGGGGTGGACAAAATGTCCAAAAATCAAATGCCCAACCTGTCTTACGTTGTTTTATCCGATAAAAGAGAAATTCTTAGAAACAGAAGGCATCTCAAACTTATCAAGGATGGAAGTTCGGAGAAACCGTGTGATATCACCGAAATGATTCCTCTTCACCATCGACCTTCCCGTTTGAGAAAGCCTCCAACCTTTTATCAAGCCTGATTCAACTTATTGAATTTGAGAAGTGGGATTGTAGTATAATCGGTAATGGTGACGATGTGAGGTCCGGCGGGTCCGGCCGAAAGAGCTAATTGGCGTTGACAGAGTTTTTCGAACCAATCATGCCAATGAACATCAAGAAAAAGGCCAGATTTGGTTTGCTTCCCGATTTGTGTGCTGGGGTTCGCGCCTCTATGAGAGTTTTTGTTTCAAACCTTGTTCAGTAAATGCTGGTTGTTTTTCTGTATTTTTAGGTATGTTTAGGTTAGGTTAGGCTTAGTTAGATTAGGTTAGGTTAAGTTTATGTTTAGTTCAGATAATCTATGCTCTTCCTGTCAATATTTTGTCCATATCTATGACGGTATGACTGGGTATGACTCATCTCCCAGATCGGAAGTCATTCAGGGGCCATACAAGTACGAGTTGAGAGAATGGGCCCTGGTCTTAAAACAGCTAGTTGTCATCAAACTTGCCGTGACTTGCGATTGAGACGAGATAAAGTTTTAACGAACTCACATGGGTTCAGTCTGTTACAAGAAGTACCCTGTTCACAGTGGTATTGTTGTTGTTCAATCAAAACAATTTGTTAACTGTTTTGCGTTGAGTTCTACCGTGATTTTCAAATTTCCCCTTTAATCACCGACAAGATAAGAACAATATAACGCAACCTCGGTGCGTGCATCGTGTTGTACATAGACCAAGGAAATTAAAAAAACCTTTGTACTGTACTTTTGTAATCACCAGGGCTCGGAATGTATACAAAAATCTTTTATTGGCATTTAGAGCCCTGATTTGCACTGATATGCATTTTGAGCATTCATTTGCGTCGAAAAAAACCAAAGCTGAAAGGGGTCGTCCTAATAACACACTCATCAGAGCATTAGACGCTCTCTAATGGGATTTTTAGCTAATTATAATGTATTTTACAAATGAATATCGAATGAAATAAAGCTGAGACCTAAAAAAAGTTTAATTCTAAGTGCTTACTTGCATTTTGTTTTCCATTTTGGAGACTCAGAAATAATTTTTGGATATTTAATTTAAATTTGGATACGAAAACAATTGATTTTTTCAACTGGTATTTTTTTTTCTGATACAAACTTTGGAAGTCATGGTACCTCAACTAACAAAGCCTCCTCTATTTAGTGTAAGGATCACAGGTTTATGCCTCTTAAAAGCTGACGGATGCCAACAAGGGAGATATTTTTTAAAGGAATTTAGTCTTTTTTTTTTCAAAATTAGATTTCGAAAAATGGAATTGACAAAGACTATAGGCTTGGAACTGAATAATGAACGGACTAAATTTGTGGATATTGTTGTGATTGGTTAAAAGTCACAAGTCTGAAGCTTCGTCACATCCACAGGCAGAAAAAATCAAAGATATGTTAATATGAGGCTCAAGATTCAAAAGATTGCAATTTCTAGCCCTTTGAATTTTAACTCGACAACCTAGACCTTAAAACCCAAAACAAAACATAAAATGCCCTCCTGATACATGATTTCATTTGCATTTTTATTTGGATTCTGGGCCTTTTTTATTTGCATTTTGAAGGACATTTGAGGCATATCTTATTTGCATTAAATTTCCAGGCCTACTAATCATTAATCAGAGATTTTTCTAAAATCAGCTCTGATTTTCCAAATTAACTAACCAAAAAGATTTTGGAAGGTGTCGAAGTCTCAATCTTCAATTACGTCATAAATAGAGCAATTTCAATGAAAAACAATTCAATAATAATTAAATGCAATAAAGTCATCAAATGCATGGTTCAAGCCAAGAAGCACGGAAATCATGGAGTGGGAGGCTAGAAACGAGAATTATGATTTCCAGTTGAAACAAACCATTTGCGTTCTTCTGGCTTGTATTGAGAAGAACACTTATTTCAAATTTCAGCCCAATCGAATGCCGGAGGGAAAAGTTATGCCTTCTCAAATTTATGTAGTGAAGAGAGCATAGAATGAATGAACTCGCCCTTCCGTGGTAAAACGATTACCACAAAAGGGCGAGTTCATTCAATCTCGGTAGGATTTGCACTGAACTTTGAGTGAGCATAACTTTTGTCTCCGACGTTCGATTGAGCTGAAAATTGAAATACGTATTCTTGTCAACATATGCAAGGTCTCATTTGCAGAAGAACGTAATTGAATTCTTACTGGAAATCATTATTTTCATTGCTAGCCTCCCACTCCATGATTCCAGTGCTTCTTGTTCAAGCATACTTCATCAGTAGACTTCCGTCCTTTTTGGGTCTTTTCGACGTTATCATGCTTCTAAAATGACGCCATATAGATGTTAACTTCTACGAAGTATAGTTTTACAAAAAAAACCTTCTTAAATAATGCCCTAAAAGGTAAAGAACGTGTTTGAAGTCAATAACGTAAACATGCTTGTAGTGTGCTTTGGTGCCGACAAAACCTGCGAGCCATTCAACGCATCAAAACAGACTGATCAACAGGCACATAGAAAACTGAATTTGGGAATGTACCAAATCAGGGTACTTTTTGTAGGGTAAGCTAACACAGTTTTTCGGCAATAAAAATATTTGATTGTATTTGAGTAATCGACATTTGACTCATTTGATTTAGTTCATTTCATTGTCCTTTTAGGACAATTTTACAAAAAATGACGCGTTAAACAGCTTAAAGACTTGTGATACAGAGTGGGAAAAACTCAACTAGAATAATTGCGTCAACCTCTTGAAAATCAAATGCTTCATACTCCAAATTCTTGAAAACTTGAACCCAACAAGCGCCAAGCACCTCATTATAACGTTCTCCACGGAAGTGCCTAAACTTTGAAAGCATTTGCAAATGCTTGCTATGTCAAAGAAAGTAGTTTAGTTGATAAAAAAAACTCTTGTCTGAATTGTTTAAAGACTCTTATATCTCTCTCGTTTGTGCATTACGAACTTAAGAAGAATAACTAGTCACCCAAGCACAACACGATTCTATTCTATAAATATACCAATACGTCAACGATGAGCTAGGAGAGAGGTTGTTATCAGCAGTTCATAAATGCTGCATACACACGCTTTGTCATCTTATTGGGAGGTCGGAATCGATGAGATGAGTTCTTGTGAACAAACTCTTTGGCTAGACTCTGGGCCCACAAAGGTTGGGAGATGGGCACCATGTGGCCTGCATTGCGTACAATCACATAGGTTAATCCTCCACCTTGAGCCACATGGCCAGCCAATTCATGGGCTTTCGTGTCCTCGTTCCAGACCCAGAATATCTTCCGTTTACCGAATCGCGACTTCCTCTTCCATTCGAGGGAGTTGATCACCTTGTTAGTTCCAGGAACGTTGACAATTACATCCAGATTGCCATTGTAGACTAGAACCTCAATCGAGCCCTCATTCAGGATGTCATTGAGCCAGGATTTCTTGCTATACATAACTGCCTTTCCGAGGTAATCCGACGACAGGAAATCGTCGTAGAATCGTCGTGCGCCCACATTGATCCCTCGACGCACGTGCTCTTGTTGAAGGAAACAGATGTATTCGTGATTGGTCAGGTAATTGCTGCCAAACGTGAAATCATAGATGTTGGTCAGATTCATCACCTCGGTGGCAAAGTACATCAGCGCTTTTTGAAAGCTTTCCATATCGCCTTCACCTTCAATGGCCTTCGGGATGTCCGCATCAAACGCCTTGAGCGTCTTGTATTGTTCCGGACTGACGTAACCCAAATTGGACACGAAATCCGCGTATTGACTCTGCTCAAGAGCACTCAAGAATCCGTTGCCGATGCCGATGCCTTTAAAATTAAGTCTGGACAACAAGTCGGCGAACTGGGAAGGTTGGCGTTTCAATTCCAAGTACTTGTGTGCCAGGCTCACCACGTAGGATCCGCCATAGGATTCGCCAAAGGCAAACACTCGAGTGGACTCGGCACTCTGACCTTTGGTGAAGTGGGGAAAGACCTTCATAAATTGGGAGAGGGCCTCCAGAAGGTCAACCGCCACGTCTTTATCGGCTCGGGCATATCCTTCTTCATCCTCAGTGAAGCTGAAGCCCGTTCCAACGGGACTGTCGATGTAAAGCATGTGATGAGATTTGGTCCAACTGTAGCGGTTGGGAATGAGATAGGGATGGGAGTACTCATCGTTCCATCCCATGAGAAAGGGGCCATTTTCCTTGAAAAGACCGTATACGGAAGGCCAGCCAGGGCCGCCTTGAAGCCACACAACCAAGGGAATGTCACCTTTGATTTCCGGCTTTGAGGCTGGGAAGTACCAGAAAAATAAATTAGAACCAAAAGTCTTGTTCACGGTCAGGTAACCGGAATAACTACGCTCGCTTTGTAAGATGAAGTGAACCCGAGATCGATGCTCGGCCTCGTCAAATTCACCGGCCTCGATAAGTGGGGTCAAGAATAAGGGTTCACCCACATCTTCTGAGCTAAAATTCTTGTGAATGGCCTTCGGATACACGGAATAACAGAGCCTCGGCTTTTCACGAGGCGTTTGAAGCAGTTTCGCATGCAAGGTGGCAAAGTCATCTTCGGATTCGGTGAGCTTCCATACCACCATGGTGCAGCCAAAGCAGAAGCAGAAGAATGTCATAATGATGGCATAAGTAATTAGCCGCTTGTAACGTTCGATCTCTTCGAAGGCTTTCACTTTGTCCTTCTTCAACTTTTCGATCTGACGCAGATCCTTGGCGTCTGATGTTCCACCACTCTCCACACCTCCCATTAATGTGGGCTCAAGGCCATCCTCGTCGTCCTCAAAATCCTCATCCGGACGCATATGTCTACTGTTCATATCCGATCGGGTGGGATTGCCGTTGGAAAAGCTGTTTCCACCATTGCTGAGGGAACACACGGCCGAATGCATCTTGTTATTATCAGGACGAACATGGAACAAATATTTTGATAATCATTGGGGAGGGGTTAACTATCCTCACAATATTCGAAAGCAAACTCGAGACTTCACAGCGTTTGAATCCATGTCAAGAGACCTACTGATCCATTCACTATGAGAGAGGGAAAAACGGAGCACAACGATCGTCGATGGGCGAACAAGAGTCGACGGAGAAAGAAAGACAGAAAGACGAGCAAGTCATTCACTACACAAACTGCTTCACTACGGAGAAGAGAGGACACCCAAATCCCAGCTTTTGAGCTAGAATTCTAGACCGAGAGGAAACTCAATAGGCGGCCTTCAGGCATCTCAGGAGATACTTCCCATTGCTTTTACCAAACTGCTCCCACTTTTCATCTGATTTAGTGTTGGATGATTTCTTTTTTCTCAGAACCAAACATTACAAGTGTTAAGGACCACAAACTTTTTGCTTTTTGACATTAACCAGTTTGCAGCAAAATTGTCAAAACTGTTTAATAAATGGGAGGTCCCTTAACCTCGACGACTTATTACAACGAAACAAGAATAAAACACTCAATTATGGGCACTTAAGAGGAATAGTGTTTTCACATTTTATTTGTCTCATCTAATATTAGTAATATCTTCTAATTTGCACTCTAGGTGAGAATGCTGTTGAGATTTGAGCGTTCGTACCTCTGAAGGGCCGTCATTTTTGGATAAACATCTCATGGTTTCAGGAGTCAATACGTTTCAAGCATACTTCGCAGAAGACAATTAAAACTGGGTTTCAATTGAAATTTCCATAAATTTCAAGTGTCAAGACTAATCATCGGTTTAGTTCGGTACTCTAATTTGTGACAGCCCTCTAATTGTGGTACGAGATTTTGTTAGTTTGCTTACTTGTTCTGATGCTTACCAACGATTGAGCTTTCTTTTTGTTCCAAATGCAAACGAACGTAAGTACTACTTCCCGCATCAGCAAAGGAAACAGGCAGAACAAGAGAGTTCTTCGTGCAGGATTTGCTCCTCTACTTAATAACTTTTCTCAGGTACTACATTGCAGCATTCGTTGAATCCGAGAAAGGCCGCTCAACGGCCTCAAGAGTTTGCCGCTACTTACTAACTAACTACTTTCTTCGTTTCGCATTCGATGTTCGTCGGCCTTGCTTGGTCCACACATCGCCCAAGACAATTTCAAAAACTTTCTCGCACAATGCGATAACTTCATTTTGGTCCTAGGTTAAGAAAGTAGTGCTCAAAACTTTGGTTGTTCGTTTTTGCCAATCTAGGGAATTTAATCCAAGTTTGAAGGAACCTTGAGTATCCTCGGAATGATATGAGCTTGGATCTAAGACGAACGGAACACTGAAGTCATCCAAAGTGTCCTCCGAGACGAATCACAGGTCATAGATTCTAAAATTGGTCTAGAAATCCATGCACAGGTACACAATTTGCAACCGAATACTTGCAAAACATACATGCTATGTAAGTTGGGTCAAGAACGACCCAAATACTACAACGAGTAGAATGAAGGGAGAGAACCGCCCGTGATTTCGAGTAGAAATACATCAAATCGATTCCGTTCGTCAAGTGATACGAGGTGGGGGTTGGGTGGACTGCATATTTTACTACGATTTTCAGCTCAATCGAACGTTGTGGTGTTGTGCTCATTCAAAGAACAAAACATAATTCAACGGAGAATGAATGGGCCCTCTTTTGGTATTTTTATCCCACAAAAAGGGCTAGTTCATTCATTTCATGCCGTTCTTTACTCAGATTTGAGGAGGCACGCCTTTTTGACATTGGCGTTTGATTGATTTGAAATTTTGAACATGGATTCCTTAGAACAAAGGCCTGAAAACAATGAAGTAGACCTGATCTGAAAGATTCAAACACAAGATGATCATTGTCGTCTTTAGCATCTGCATCCCTGTTTCAGAGGGCCCCGGTTGCATTCTTTTGTTATCTTACATAATCCTGGAGTTTCCTTGGTTGATGTACCCATTTCTTGCGAAACAGAAAAAAGTTCGCGGAGAATTGTGGTCCTTGAATTTCTTATACCACCAATCAAGAAAAATAACGAAGCATCAATTATTTTTCTTGTGAGGGCTCAAGGAGAGAAAGTGTAATTCAGAGGGCTTTATCATAAGAACTAAGTTTTGAAACTAAGTTTTGAAGATAGTGTTCAAAGCTGTTTCTAGCTTATAACACTTTTGATTTGCGCCGTAAATTTCTACCTCTCATCTTTTCGAAAATAGGTTTTTTTTCGTTTGGATTAACAAGGGTAAGGGTGAGCTTGAATATATCACTCAAACGAAATATGTTTAAAGATTACGCCTCAAAATGATTCACTCATTTTCAAACATCAACGGCCTTTGATTTCTTATCATTTAGTATAACTGCATTGACAGAATAAACTTGTAACTCCAACATAATATCTTCAATCAACATGAATATCAGGATTTATCCCAAGTTGATATAAAATGTCACGTCACGTCTGCTAATGCGTGAAAAAATGAACATGCTGGCGGCATTTCCGACGAAGTTTCAGTTCGTTAGAACTGAGCAGGGAACAACTCCTGAATTAAGCACCAACACCTAGCCAAAAATGCATAATTCGGGTTGAAGACAAACGTCAAAGCATAAAGTTGTTTAACACAAGTTGGTGATCGGCTCAATCGTGAGATAAATCGTGCCGAAACAACTCTTCTTTGGGTTCAAGTCTACATTCTTGAGTTTCAGTTTGCATCACAATCAGAGTTTCAGGTACGACAAAGTCTTATTCTGTGTTCTATTTACTGTGAGTTATTCCTTTTATCTTCACTAATCAGCATGATAATGTATGGGAAAAAGTATGCGCTAGGGTTTTTATTAACCAGGCTGTTCCAAAACGTGAAATATCTTTTTTTTAACATTAATTTCAACAAAACGTCAGCCCACTTCTATACTTATTGGCATTATAAAGCTCTTAGTCTGTGCTAATGGTTAATTAGTGAGCATTTCTCCTTTGTAATTGAAGTATAAATTTTAAGTTTTCTAAAAATATAGTCTCAGAATTGCTCGAATTTATTCAAACGCAAAGCACATTTTTAAAAGCCACAAGAGCGTTCTTGAAAGTGTGTACAGAAAACTTCTGAACAAACAATTTGAAACTATGTCTAAACGTCAACCTTTCTAACATTTTGGCGACAAAAGTACAGAAAAATGGGACAACCTGCGGTACCTTCATCCTGTGTTCTTGTGCGACGAGGGGCACGGATTTTCATTTCGAAAATACACATTCTACTCCATGAAAAGAAGTAATGTGTTTTAACGTTGCGAACTAAAACTCACTCAAGAATACTTTGCAATGATTGTTGATGAAGACAATTCTGCGATTATTATTTCCTTAACTTTAAAAATCAGGTTTAGTTTCAAATTACACGTACTGAATGAAGCAGGCATAGTCGTAGGCACTAAGCCAAGGCCTTCCGTGATCCTTGACTAAGCTCGCAAGAGAAATGGCCAAAACGATCAAAAACTCTCCTCCAAACACCACAATTACGAACGGCTACCTCATACATTTTCTCGCCTCAATTGACGTTCCAAAACAATGAAGAGGTAGAAAAGATGTTCAATCATTCTCTGGCAAATGTTTTTACAACAAATCATTGATCAAGTTGAACTACATACACTACTTGATTTAAACTCTTTATCTTTAAAAACCACCCTTCTACCTCTCCAGTCATAAAAAAGAAAAAGAAATGTGAACACTTCGACCTTTTTGTGCAACATTTCACAAAATCGCTCAGTGTTACACAAATGGTGTGAACGTTGGTTCGATCTATTCAAAGGCTATTTATCCTGAAAGGAGTTCGTCCTAATCATCTTCGACGCATGCAATTCTTTGTTCATGAGACAAAGGACTCGGTTAGAAAGGTCCTTGACAAAAGCAAAATGTTCTTGGGTGCTTTTGTAGTTTCTTTTCGTGGATCCCCAAGCCCTTGTGAGACAGTGAAAAAACGAAAGCGTTTGAAGTTTTTCTGACACTTTTTCCCCGGATTTGACGCAATACACGAACAAACGGGAAGAGGACTCTCGGTTCGATAGGCAAATAGAGAAAGATCGGGTTTGGGGAAGCTGGTAACTAACTACTACCACTTCCTCTTATCTTTGGCGAGCTCATTGCCTCCCCAATTTTGATGTGATAAGACAACACGAAAAATGGCATGGGTTCACCATGGGTCTGAAACAGATATCAACCCAAGTGTGCTCTCCAGTCATGGATCCCATGCCAGCTGAGCCTTGTTCAGTATATGAAAACGGCACGATCCAGCGAGAAGTTCAGCTGGAATTGTGTGCGTCTGGAGAGCAGATGTGTCTCTCTTGTGTCTTTCACGGCTTCTGTAAGTTCTGTCTCCTTCCAAACGGACGACAACTCTCCAACGATGACGACTTGTGTTCATCCAGACTGACGAGGGCACTTGGAGAGCTCGAAACCGCCTAGATCGGGATTCTCGGTGGATGGATTCAATGCCTCGGAGTCAACCTAGTTGTGCACCGCACCAAGAAGATAGAAAGAACATTTTGGAGGAGGGTGAGTTGTTGAGAATGCCAATGGCGTGCGCGGATGACCGGACTTGATCACTTCAAATCAAGTTCAGCTGTTCGCACCGCTCTCTTTGGAAGTTGTCGTGGTCTCCATGGCCTCGTCCGGGTGCAGTGGTGGATCGACGTAGCAGTACTTCTGCAGGAGCTCTCCGTAGCCGTGGAAGTGAAGTGGTATAGAATTACTTTTGTAGGACCATCGTCGAGCTCTTCTGTTTCCTTCTCCTCTTGCCTCACCACAATAACTTCCAATGCTTTGTTGAGTGCTACTCTCCTGTGTATTTTGAAAATCCGAGTGTTCGGGAGCTGCTACCATCACTCCCGCAACAGTCCTGTAACAACCCCTCCAAGGCCTGCTCCAGCCACTACCACAGCCATCGGCAATTCGATCATTACAGGGTCACATTTGAAGAAGAGCTGCCGATGCTTTACTCCAACCATTGCGTCTTGGTGATCAGTTAAAAAAGACAGATTTCGAATGGTCCTCTGTCTTGGTTTCGTTATTTTGGTGCTCAGAGTGATTCAAGTTGATCAAAGAGTGGTGTTTCAAATGCAAGTTCATTCATCAGACGTGGAGGGAAATCAAGCGAAACCAACATATAAATGCAAAAGAATTTCTTGAGTGCAACGTGACTGAAGGTAAGACTACAAGTAAGTGTACTTGACTTGACTACATCTTGATTTCGAGCGAAGCAGCCAGCAAGCAAGACCGTGGTTTTCAGGTCATAAGGCAGACGATTCATTCCACCTGAAACGGAACGGTGGTTTGGAAGAAGTGGAATTAAATGAGGATCACTGAAGACGGTAGTTAGTTGTTTGAGATTTTGTCTGGCCGCCAGGCTCTATTTCCGGTCTCTCTGTTCTCTTAAAGTCATTGTGATGTGATGGTGGGAAATCTGAGCGAGAGCGACTTTCATCGGAGGTGGGGATTCTACCTGATGAACTCGAAGTTGGAGTTCTAAGGTATTTTGAAACAGTCAAGGCCCATTGGGCTGAAAATTATTCAACAGTGCAGATTTTGAGATTCTATTTAGCCTTTTTGAAGCTTCATTCCCAACCTATTCCGTAAGACACGCATCATCAATCTTGTAAATAATGGATGAATCGAAGTAATAGCTCAAAATAAAAGAGCCATACCTTATATGTCATGGAATCACTAATGAAATTCAAATCAAGAGTTGTTATCGCGATAGGTCCTTTTCGGTTCCACCGTTTAGCACATCGTTTTAACTCAGTGCCAGGTTTGAGCAAGGGCCCTTTATCATTCAAAGTCAGATGTTTACCATTATGATTTATCGCTACCAAAGCCAGTTGTCCTGTTATGGAATGCTATTAATAGTAATCTAGCGCCAATAATCGTTTTCGTTGAATGCTCAAAATCATGGGAAAGGAAGAGGGTGTGAGAGGGGTATGAATTCAACTTTCAGATGATGCTTCTTCATTCAATTGCTTTAAACAAGATGAGTCATCATTAGCGCTATTTAATGGGGGTCTCGAGTTCCATGTAAAAAAACGTCCATCTTCGAAGGCCAGCCAAATCTGTCGACGTTGGTGAACGAACACTGTACAGACAGCAAATTCATACACAATGACAACCCTTTAGGCTGCTCTGAGATGAGATAGAGAGAGAGAGAGAGATGGAGATCTTTTTTTGAGAAAAACTTGTTCTTTCTTTGTTGCTGTAGCTCCATTCCAAGGAGTACGTTTCTCTTATTGATTTGCCAAAACGGGTCAAATGAGTAACAAATGGATCCAAGGATTCAAGGATCTTTCATTTACACATAGATCATTCGAAATCGTCAATTTATTGACCATTTACTCTATTATTTGAACTATCTGATACGGAGGTGTCATAAATCGACGTGAAACAAAAAGATAAGCAGGAATAACACTAATACACATGTTCAAAAACCCATCTTAGATTTTTTTTGGACCAAAATGTAATTAGCCAGTGATTTCGAAAAAATCAAATCTACAGATATTGCAATTCAAAAAAAAAAAAATTATACACCATTAAAAGAGATGTATATTCTAGTAAATTACATGCAATTTTGACTGACTTTTTCTTGTTCATATATCGGTAGCAATTGTTTGATTCCGCTTTGTGTTTCATTTGAAGTAGTACAATAACTTGAAAAAATAAAGAAATGAATAACGAAATGAAGGTTTTTTTCACAAAAAATACAATCCTCGGAGAACATTCGCATGAACTATGTGCATGATGATATTTAAACATTGATAGTAGGTTTTGATCAAATTGCCTATGTCAAAAACTTTACCGGTAAATTAATTCAGTTCCTCCATTAGTCACTAGACGAAGATATATCATGGCAGCCGAAAATTTCCAGTTTTTCCCCATTTTGTGAATTTTCCAATTGAATACTTCGCATCCCTCACTTGAACCTCAAATCTCAACGCCCACAATTCAGCATGATCATCATGAAATATATTTTTTGCATTTTTTAAAAAGTTGTCATTTTGGTGGGGTTGAAAGAGTTTTTTTTATCCGGAAATTTTGTATCCAGAATTTTGGATGTGGGAGACCCCCTCCCTGATCTTTATGATGTTGGTGTTTTTTGGTTGATTGCATATTTCATTGGCGTCATTAGGGATATTTTACACAATCGAGGTAGAGCTATTAAAAGCTCACATTATAACCCCCCATTAATACATGGCGTTTTCCATCAACCAGGGAAAATATTTTTGAACAAAAATGTCACACATGATTTCGCCATTTCAACACCTCCTTGTCTACATGTCAACGTGGGAGGTTAGACATGTACACATTCCCTAGTTCTTAGTGGGAGGGTTGGCAAGATTTAGCCGATTGGAGTCACTCATGTTATATCTATCGGTTTTGTTTGGTCAAGGATTGTTTGGGGTGGATTAAAAAAGATCAGTCGAGTGTGCTGGCTTCCGTGTTGAAAACTTGACTGCTGCATAAGAAGTTTAGCAAACAGTGGGAATAGCCGAGGCAAAAAAAAGCATTCCAGTAGCTCATATCTTGAGCTTTCTTTGGAAGGTTTAGCCTCAACTCCATTCCCCCTTGTCTCATAGTAAACGCCAAAACTTTACCTCGCACCCTCGTTCAACTCCATCCGTGTGTTGATGAGAGGTGAATGCAAGGAGGAAGCAGAGGTGCATTTCCATGTCACAGTCTTGAATGTCGGACAAAAACACACTCACTCATGTGAACCCCTACCTCATCATATACCTCTCCATCTTCTTTGCAGACAAAGTTGCTCCAACTACGTTAAAAGCGGGTGCATTTCGAAGAAAGCTTGATGATCCACGGACAACTCGAGGACTGTCCGGTACACCCATTTGCTCGAACCAACAAAAACACCCTCGTTTTTCATCCCTTTGGAAGGTCCACATGTGAGTGTGTGAGACTAGAAGACAGGCCACAGGGTGAATTCACTAAAACAGCGAGGACGCGGAGTCTGATTTCCCATTTCATCCCTCCTCCACTTCCCCCCATCAGCAATCCGGTTGGGTCGATTTGGTTTCGTCCCTTGAACTTGCCCTTCTCGTGATTTTAGCCGACGTAACTGATGTGTGAGGGAGAAAGAGAGCTTTTCATGGACACCCCAAGTCTGGCTAGCCGTTGTTGTCGAGTGTTCCTCTGATGTTGTTACTTCCACGTTCTAACCCCGCACTCGACGTAGGCCAAATTAGCAACGATGTTGGCCAATGACCGGTCGGAACATCGCGCGGCAACGAGGGTGGACCCGCCATTCCAAGCCGCCGGCGGAGACCACACTTCCAAGTTATCGTCCAAAGAAAGGGTCGGGGTGGAAATTCCGACAAGCTACAATCACAATAACGCACCACAATTCAATCGAGGTGAAAAGGCCTCATCGTCTGTGAGATTACGCAAATCTGGTGAGAGATTAGAGCATTCGTCAGCTGAGGCAAAAGGTGCTAGTAGTGGGAAAAAGGATCTACGCTTGCCAAATTATCGCCATAGTGGAGACTTTAGCAATTTCTTACTTCCCTCCCGAATGAGCAGCCGATCCAGCCACATCATGATGGATTCTCCCACTGAGGAAGAAGAAACCGACGATTGGTCCTTTGTCACGTTTCCCAACGGTCAAGCCAGTGTCCAAGAGGTGCAAGCCAGTGTGGTGGAAGACACACCCAGCCATCCAACTCCTATCAAAGCGGTAACTCACCGAGTTCCTGGATTATCCTTGAGCGGCAATCCCAACTTGGAAAAGTTATTTTCCATCGGCACCTCCTCCTCCTCCTCATCTTCCTCCAAGTCTAAGCCCATGAGTGTGGCCTCTAAACGACAGAGCTGTGATCTCAGTAACCTCGGTGGGACACCCGGGGCCACATCCAGTCCCAACAGATTATTCGCTCCAAATCCTCGAAGGCTTTCCATTGATCCCGACTCTTCACCTTTCGTGCGGAACTTGGTGGAACGTGATTCAAAGCGTCGATTCCTTCGCAAGAAGTCCGATCAAAATGGCACTTCCTCTTCGACTAAGCGGTGCAGTGGCGAGTTTCATTTCGTTACTAAACCAGTTCAACAAGAAAAACATTTGCTCGTGACTGATTTCAACGGTTCCTCTGAAGACAACACTGGTAAAAATAACGCTCGTGAAGACAATACTGCACCAGCTATTCCCCAAAGAAATGTGCGAGGAGGATTGGGACGAAGAGCTGCCACGCAACTTAATATTCATGTGAAGAATAATACTAGCAGCTATAAGGCCGCTTTATACAAATCTCAAGAACATTTAATCAAGGTTGGTAATGTCTCAAACGGCTTTTACAGAGATTCAGGATGCTAATTGCGGATGTTTTTTTTAGCAGAATTTGGAGGAAAGATCTGGGGTAGGATTGGGCGAATCTACGAGGAACCTCGCAGAGACGAATGAAGTGCTCAAGCGAGGTTTCCTTTGGCAGCAACGTGACAAAATATTCTCCCGGTGGAAGGAAAGGCTCTTTATTCTGACACGAGAAACATTGAAATGCTTTAAACAAGACGCTGCTGGCTCACGACCTTCAACCAACGATCTGCTTTACACTGTAAGTTTTGGAGAGTTGACGTGCATATTTCATGAATAAATTCCAATATTCTTTTTCCCCTTGACTTTCAGGTGAAACTGGCGGATGTGGTTGATGTGGAGTTGTTGGACAAACGCGGTTACCTCACCATTTGTGTTTCTCTGGAAAAGGATGGCAAAGTATTTTTGCGAAAAACTGAGGGCATCAAGGAATGGTACAAGCAATTGGCAGTGAGTATTTTACGATTTAGCTTGCTTCCCAAATGGATTGTGAAGCCTTACCTAAACTGTGTCGCTTTGATTTTCAACAGGAACTTAGTCAGCGTCAAAGGCCGAAAAAAGCCACCCCTTCCTCAGGCAGCTTTTGGATGAAACGCCAATTGACCGATTCAAGCGGAATGGAGCATTGGTTGCAGAAAAAGAAAGGTATCACCATTGCGTTGCTCATCCTGGCCTTGTCATTTGTCTAATGCATTTCCTGTCCCAATGTCTCATAGGATTACTCTCTGCATTTTCGGGATCCAGTCCGGATATTTCAAAAGCAGGTGGTGGCCCTGTGAAGAGCGAGATCACGTTGGATCAACTCTGTGACCTTTACGACCAAGCCGACAGTGACAAAACTGAGCAAGACCAACCCAAAGGTGCATTGGCCAGGTCTCCAATAAAACGTCGAACCATAAACCGTCTTTCCCGTAAGGCCAATACACCATCAATGTCATTTGATACTGCTTGTCATAAATTTTCTCGTCTCATTTTTGCAGTGATGACCGATTTGGACCTACCAGATCTGACTCGCCAATTTGACAAGGGATTCTTTCCGAGGAGTAAATTTGCCATGGAGTTTCGTAGCAACGATTCTGGAAACCATTCCATAAGCACCAACGTATCAGGTAATTATGATGAACTTTAAGACTTTTGCTTACTACCTCTGGATGATTAACTACAAGATTTCAAACCTTACTTACAGAGGACAGGGCGTCCTTCTTTCTTTGGAGATACTTGATCTATTTATTCTTTGTTTCATGTTTGCAGTCGGTTCCACAACATCCTCTATCTCTAAATCGTCCTCGCACGAGGACCGAGATGAAATTTCCGGCGCAACAGACAAGGGCTCGAATTGTAAGTCCAACTTAACCGGATACCAACCCTTTAGGTAATTCACCTCCATTTGATCTTTTTTGTCCTCTTCCTTTTTAGACGAGTTACCTTTGGACGAATCACCTCGACGACGAAAATCTTCAACTATTGTAAATGGATTGCAAGTGACTCACGTTTAAGAAATCCAGCCTTGAAATACAATTTATGCAATTACCAATCAAACACAATGAAACTTCGCATTGCACACGTCCATTTTTGTAGCTTCTAAGGATCTATAGCTGAGTCTTCTTTTTTACCTTAAAGTGACCACTTCCGACCCATTGTCAATACAAGTAAAATTCATTTGCTTGTAAATTTGACGAATGATTTTTCCCCGACGAATAAAGGTAGAATAGACGAACAAGTTTTTTCGTCTACAGTTTATGCAAGGTTGTTTTAAGAACATTGATTTATGCAATGTTGTAAGCGTTTAGGTCAGTATTTTCACGAGTTGCCGAATAATTATTTCGTTATTTCGAAAGTGCTTAGTACCATAAAAAGGTGTTGAAGAAATGTTCGCTTTATCAAGAGGTTCACATTTTTGGTTTTTCAATGTGTTCAGTCAACAGTTCTTCTAGAAAAGCTTAAATCTGGGTCCAAACCAACTACTTGTTCAATTTGAAAATGCTTGAGCGAGTACCAAACCATCTTTTGGAAAGGAAATGATTTGATTAACAAAAAAGAACCTCCACAATATCCGTGTCATAGCTTGTAAATAAATAGGAATTGAGTTAAGAAATAAAAACGTGAAAAACGTTTTAGTAGTTGAAGAAGTCGAAAACTTTCCCACAAACCCAAAATAACTGATTTTTATAAAGACGAAAAATTTGATAAAATAGTCCCTTTTCTAGACCCAAAAAATGTCTAAAAGAGTGAAAATTCCTCAAAAGCCCCAAAAATGAATTTTGCCGAAACGAGGTTCAAGAAATTGCTGGCAAACATACGGCAAGAAAAGTATATATGAATCAAATGAAAAATTCGCAAAGATATTAAAATAAAAAAAATAAAAAGTGAAACTTAGGATTGACTGCAGCCTTGATTTTTTAGCAATAGTAATGTTTGACTATATGTAGAATATAGACTACAATCAAAGGGGGCATGAAGGGATCATTTAAGTAATTGACCCAACCCTTCCCTTCAAGTTTCTTTGACATGTCGGAACTTCTCGAAGGACCTAGCTTCTTTTCCGTCTTAAATCTCTTTGTCTTACACAGACAAAACTTACTTAGATAGGAAATCCGAAACCTAAAGGGAAATGTTGATACTTTCCTAACGAACAAAATCAATCAAAAATAAATGGAAAACATATAGAAATTGTTTTATATTCATTAGAGTTTCTATGATCTTGAACAAACTTTCTTTTTAGAAAAATAGTGACACCGTTTAGAAACCTCTACCAGCTTTTCCGTCGTTTTCTATGGCCCTAGAAAATAGAGACACATATCTGGGGACAAAACACGAGGGCGCTCGTCGTCTGGTGTAACCTCCAATTCGAGGTGAACTGTTGAGCTCACCAAGAAGCCTACTACCAGTAAGCAAGATTACAATCTCAATAACCATGCTTGAGTGTAGGGTGAGAACGCAAAAGCTATCTTTCTTGAACTCAAAAACTCGGTTTAGGCCCTGAACATGGTAGTTTATCCTGTGATCATTTTAAATCTCAATATACTTCCTGGGACCCTCAACAACTCACCTTCAGTTTCAGTAATCCGCTTTCACCCATGCCGGCTTCAGTTCATGATCGCCGTCGGAGCAATCAGCCTCACTGAGCTGTATATGGACAGGAGGAGCGGGATGATCAGCAACTTAAGGTCCGTGTTTTTGTTAGGGAGCCGTCGAGCCGCCGCGTCCTCCTCCTCCTCATCATTATCATTATCATCCAAAGGGAGACGTGTAGTCAAAAGTGGACTCTTCCAAAGATCTCTCGGCGTATTATCATTTTCCCCGTCACAATCACGTTCATTTCATTGGGCACATCGACACTGCATCATCACTGCTCTCGATAGGCCGGGTTTATTATCTCCTAGGCCAGCTCAATCCAGACTCAACAAGCCCCCTTCAGGCGCAATCGCGAGGATCCTTTGGCCAGAGTCTTCCAGGACATTGACTCGTCATCCACGTTGCATTGCTCCTCGTCGATCGTTCTTCACCACTTCTCCATCTTTCAAGTAAAACAGCATCGGTAGACATACAACGAATATCCAGGATGGTCCGTTTTCATTGATTCCCCGTTTCAGCATGGCCGAACCCAATCCCAAGGATGGATATTTCTCCATGGGACCCAATACCTTGAAGGTGCCCATGGCCTTGTTTGCCAAGAATCGGCAACGTTTGGCCGAAGCTCTCCGATCGCATTCCAAGACGCCGGAAAATAGCATCGTCCTTTTGCAAGGAGGTGGCGATCAAGGCATCTGCGAGGGCGATTCCTCGGACGTGGGGCCCATTTTTAAGCAGGAGGCCTTCTTTCATTGGGCCTTTGGAGTCTTGGAACCCGACCACTTTGGAGCCGTGGATGTGAATACGGGTAAAGGCGTGTTGTACATTCCGCGGTTGCCCAAGGAATATGCCACTTGGATGGGTAGCATCAAGAACTTGGAAGAGACCAAGGAACGGTGAGTGTTGAGAAGAAATGACGTTGGAAATGGTAGGGGAAATATATTTCTTTATTGAATAAGATATCGTGTGGACGAGGTCCGATATGTGGACGATATGCCCAATTCCTTGCGAGAGCTCCAAAAAGATCCCACTCTACTCACTTTGAATGGAGTCAATACGGATTCGAAGAAACAAACTCGACCGGCGGCTTTTGATGGTGAATTGAAGAAAAAAAAACGAGAGTTTATGAACGAGTAATGTTAAATTTCAATTTCAACCCAAAGGCATGTCGGAATTCAAGATCGAACCCAATCATTTGCACCCCATTATGTCCGAGTGTCGCGTGATCAAAACCGAAATGGAATTGCAAGCCTTGCGATATGCCTCCAAGATATCTTCCGAAGCTCATAAATCTCTCATGAGGCAAATCAAGCCGGGTATGAAGGTAAGTGTAATCAAAGCAGACAACGAAGTAGACAGCGGCTAATCTGGCAAGATTTTGGTGGTTTCTCAAGGAATTCCAATGTGAGTCTTTGTTTCTGCATCACATCTACTTCTATGGAGGAGCTCGACACGTGTGTTACAATTGCATTGTGGGCTCCGGTCAAAGCGGATCTGTCCTCCATTACGGGCATGCTGGTGCGCCCAACGACCAAAAAGTCGAGGATGGACACATTGTTCTGTTTGACATGGGTGCCGAATATTATCGATTCTGTTCCGATATCACCTGCTCGTATCCTGTGAACGGGAAGTTCACGGAAAAGCAAAAGGTCGTCTACAACGCTGTTCTTCGAGCAAGCCGAGCCGTTCTCGAAGCCGTGAAACCTGGTGTCAATTACAAAGACATGCATCTGTTGGCCAATCGGGTTATGCTGGAAAATCTGCTTGAAGGCGGAATCATTCAGGGTAGGTTGTGATTTTAAAATCTTCCCAAAGAATGAGTTCAGAAACTTAACGGGATAAGTTTGATTTATTTCAAGGTGACATTGAAGACATGATGAAAGTGAATCTAGCAGGCAAAGTGTTCCAGCCTCATGGTTTGGGTCACTTCATGGGCTTGGATGTCCATGATGTGGGTAAGAGCTTAATTAACTTCATGAAGTGTTAAAATGGCGTTCAGTGATGTTCACTGAATTTGTTCTACAGGTGGCTATTTGGAGGGTCATCCGACCCGTCCCAAGGGACCTGGAGTGGGCAATTTGCGCACTGCCCGTACTCTCAAGGCCAACATGGTCTTGACCATCGAGCCAGGGTGCTACTTCATTGATTATCTGCTGGATGAGGCCTTGGCCAATCCGGAATTAAGCAAGTTCCTTGTGGCGGATAAGATCGCCGAGTATCGAAACTTTGGTGGAGTGCGAATTGAAGACGACATCATTGTGACGGCAACCGGAGTTGAACTCATGTCTAAAGTGCCTCGAACTGTTGAGGAAATCGAGGCTTGGATGCGAGGCGAAGGTGGAGACGTGGATTTCACCAACAAGGTTTAACTTGACGGCACTCGATTTTTACGCACAATTTCGAATCAGATTGATTTTTCTAATTGAAAACGAATAAGATACTTTTACAAAGGCAAGTGCAAGAAGTGGTGCGTAAAATGCTTCTTATCCTTGGCAAGTCTAATAGGCTTGCATAACAACGCCTTGACGTAGCGTGACACATTTGACCTCGTCGATATATATGCTTTGATTTTTGACATTGATTTGGGCTTCCAATTCCAGTCGACTCTTTTGTAGAGCGGCATAGCAATCCCGGGATTTTGAGAGTTGGGTTTCGAGTCGACGGATCGATTCAATGAGGTTTTCCGACTCCATTTGAAGTTGAAGGTCGACATCGTCCAAAACGAGCTCACGCTCGGGTCTTTGCTTCCTTTTTTGAATTCGCATTTGGCATGTGGCCAAAGGCCCATGTTTAGCTGACAAGGCCTTATCCAAGGCCTCCACGCTCTCTTCCAGTTCGTGGATCTTGACGATGGTCTCGGAAAGCTGTTGCTCCAATAAGTTCTTGGCGCCTTTGACTTCGTTGAGACGTCGTTCAAATGCCCGATCGGTGAGATCTTTTTGAGATCGAAGATGTGAGGCCACATGAGCTAAGATTCCATCGACGGTCGATTGTAACGAAAGCGTATTTTGAACCCTAAGATCGGCCATTTCGAGGTTCTTTTGGCACAAGCTCTGCCAATCAGATGGAGTAAAGGTTGTGGCTTCTGTTTTCTTTTTGATCGGGTAACGTTTCAAAGGCTCCGGTTTGTTGGTCTTGCTCGGACCCGTCATTTCCAAGGTGGATGTGGTCTCATCAATATTTAAGGCCACCTCTTTGTCCGCCAAGTCCTTTTCGATGATATTTTTCACCCTGCGGATTTGTCGCATATCTTCGTCGACTTGTAGTTGGGTTTGTTTCAAGAGCACTTGAGCGCTTTGCACGGTTTGAAGTTCAAACTCTAGATGCCTTTCTACATTATCTCGGACATTATCTACGCCCTGTCTTTGTCGTCGAAAGGCCAAGCATTGGTCATTAACCTTCATGGGAAGATCACACGCTTGCAAGGCTTGACCCAAACGAATCGCTTGGCTGTCCATCTCATCCAAAAGCGATTTGAGTGTGGCCAAGCGATTGTCTAATTCCGATTTCCAGAAACCAATATCCCCGACACGTTGACGGAAGCGCACCTGGACCTCCTTGTGATCTTGTTTGACGCGTTGTTTGACATCCGAAATGAGCTCTTTCGTTTCTTGGACCAATTTCTCCGCTTTGACCCGTTCAGTTTCGGCTTGTCGATTGCTTTGCAAATTGGTTTCATTCCATTCGGGGTAGTATTTCTCCAGATTGGCGCTCAAATGCTTGGCTCGGGCATTGACTTCGTTATGCTCACCCATAAGAGTACTGGAGATATCCGTACCCACCCGAGAAGGCTTCATGGCCATCTCCTCCTTCCGAGATAACTCGTTAGTTTGCGGGAAATTCTTGCGACGACTTATGCCAGCCATTTTGGAACTGGATTTGTAACCAACTATTTGTGGGATCAATAATCGGGAACAGCCATGGAAACGGCCTCGTCAACCAACCTTCATCCCCTTTTCAGAATGGATCGGTGAGGGTGTTTTGTTGTGGTGAGCTTTGCGCCCATACGTAATAGGTGTGATCCAAAAAGTGGCCTGGTGTATGCACATCGTTCCAACACTAAGGAACAAGGGTTTTGAATGTCAGGCAATTTGGGCCCTTGACCTCCTTTTCGACGAATCGACGAATTCGAATTTTGTTTCATAGTTGGAGACTAATTTTGAATTGTTGTTTAACCAAATAGGCTTTATTTTTTTATCGCTCCAAAGTCTGCAAGAAGTCTGATGAATAGTTGTAAGCATACTTTTGAAAAGAAAAGATGGCAATTTGGTGATCGGCTCAATTTGAGACAAAATAAGAAAAAGGGCATTGCTACTCGAGTTAAAAACAAATATTCAAAGATAACAAAGGTAAAATATTTCTGAATTCGGGGTCCAAAGTCCTCGAAACATGTGTTGTAAAGATCATTGTTCCTTCAATCCTCTTTCCCATGCCATGCTGAAACTCACTTGGTCGAGCAATTGGCACCAAGCCCAAGCTCAGATATCCAATTCACTGCGTGGATAAACATTTATTTAGAACCAAATACCGCAAAGGAGTCTACCAAATTTACGTTAGTCTTCTGACCTCTCTGGAAAATTAAATTAACTTTTCTCTGTGTTAGACTTTCTGTTTTGTTCTTGGTCTTGGTCTTTCCTGAACGAAAAATGGAATTAATGATGGACAAATGCGTGAGTAACAGGTAAGATCTCTTCATTTTCTTCTCAAAGGACTGTTTTGTGGCTTCCTCCCAATTAGCTGCCTCTTGTGACACCAATATTGGAATGATAAATGGTACGACTAGAGCACGGTGGAAACTATATGGTCTAGATGCAATAACCAAAGGACGTGGTAAAGGACAGTCATGTACAAAAAAGACTATTTTTTTCAAGATGGAGTATCGAAATTGATTTGCCAGCACACCTGGATAACTGGATATAAAATCAGTCGCAAGACATTTAAGGTGCGAGACCTTGTCCACTCAAGAATGCAAAAGTAAAAAGAACAAACTATCAATTTCAACGTACTAGCCGCACAACAAAACAGGACCTTAAATTAGTAAGACACTTATGAAGTCAAATACCGTTCACATCAATATCACAGCAATGTCACTTTATTCCATTGCGCGGCCCTAAATGAGCCCTCACAAAACAAATAATTTATTGAATGGAATCAGCGAATCCAATTCTCATGTTCTCCACATCGAACTCCGAGTAAAACTTGCCCATAAAGATATCTCCTAAAATCCACCAAGGTCCCATAGGCAAATCGAATCCCATAAATCCAGAGATGCATTGAGTAATGCCAAATTGTGTAACCTACAAAGAACAGAAAAAAACATGAAATCCGTTGTCCATTATGGAATGACATCTTTCAATCTCTTTAACGTTACCTGGAGGACATATTCATTAGCAGTCAAAGTGTAAGCCTTTCCACCGAATGTAAAGGTCACATCAGGTAAATCAGGAATGGTCGAGCAAATGATCTCGTATTGACCAGTTCCAGGCAAGACCTCAATTCCACCAATACGCTCATTGATCTCTTTGCAGACGTCAGCGGGCCCCAACAGAAGACTTGTACCAGAATCGATCACCGAAAGGCAACCTTCCTCACAAGCAACAATATCAGAATCAGCCATCGAGAAACTGTTTGTCAATAAAATTGAGCACCATGGTTGAAATCACGTGTATAATTAATCGTTGTTTTGTTTACCCGTCCATTGGGATTTTCCAATAGTCATCGCCTTCCACGTCAATGTAGTGAAATTCACCGGTGTACAATGACGGGTCGGATCCTCCAAGGATCATAGCTCCACCATTGGGATCTTCAGGGTCGCTGAAATACAAAAGAGTCTTAAACAGCTGTTGCCAATGCTTTAGGAATTTCAATTTTGTACCGGTTCAACCAAAAGGAGAAAACGGGAGCTTCGACTAAATCTTGGTCAATCATGTTAGTGAAAAGTGGGGGCACGCCATTGACGGCCAAGTTGGGCAAGCCCATTCCAGCAATTCCGTCAAATCGAGCGGCAATGAAGGTAATTCCTGGCTCATGGTTCACCTCGGCGAACATCTGGTCCTGAACGCAGAGTCCAGCCACCTGCGGAAAATATCAGTGGGAAATGATGTGAATGCGTTTAGTTAGCACCGTTGAAATTTCCGTGGGTAACTCACGCAACAGGTATCAACTGAGAGGAATCCACTGACAGATCCAGATCCATAATTAAACACGATTTCTGTCCCATCAGCCACATAGGTGGAAGATTCAGAGCTGTCGTATTGGTCATGGGAAACTTGATAAGCCAGAACAAAATTAAAAAAATAGAAGCAAGCATGTTGGGATTGTCCTAGTTAATGTTGTACTTACTGCAACCGAGCTCGAGAATGTTGCAAGTAGCTGAGGGAACCCACAAATTACTAGATCCGGTGTCAAAGATCACTTGGAAAACTTGTCCAGGTGTTCCCAACTCAACGTCACCAAAATATTGGGCCTGTGAGAAATAACTTCTATTTAAAAGGTGTCCTTGGAACCTATTATTTTAAAATTCTCCTACATCTAGGTAGTTGGTAATGTTGGCGACAACAAATTTGTCTCCACCCCAACGATTTTTAGCAACACGGAAGGAGTTGTCAAGGTCCTCACGGGTCCTTCGACCTTCATGTACTCGTTTCAGTGGGATCCTAGGATAATAAAAAATAACAATACATGAAAAATAATCTAAGAAGGAATGTTAGATTTACTTACTTATTGAAACCCTGAACCGAGGCCAAAAGAACGGCCAAGGCGAAAAAGCCAACAACGGATCGGAGAGAGATCATGATGTCAACTGGCTACGTTTCTTATCCACGCGACTATCAACTTTCACGCGACTTTTATCATAATTATTGTACAATTTGATTTACGTACTAGTGTGTTGATTTAACCTTCCGCCCTATTTGATTAATCTACTTACGTACATACATAGGGAGGGTCTTTGGAGAGAAGTACATAATAGGATTACTTGTTCATATCCATCATCGAGCTGAACGTTTCTTGCAACTCATCGACTCAAAGCAAAACTCTTGTTTGCAATTATTTGTGGGTTTCTATGTAGTCAATGCTTAATAAACACTAATCTCTTACAAAGCTCCAAAAATAGATATTTGAGCCCAACCAAAGAAGGAAACAAACAACATGGCAAGCTGAAACTTCCCGGGCTTGTTCATAATTTCATTCCCACTTTTCCCCTAAGGAATGGAACAATATCTAGGCGGGACGGCTCCAATGCTTTCTATTCCTATCATCTTGTGCTGTGCACAGTCGCACTTTTATGTTGTTGAGGGCTTTCATCCACAACGTTTCTCTTTCTTTCCCGTTTCTCCTTGGTTAAGAGAGCTGTTCCACATGGACTGAAGATCTGGTACTGAGCCGATGCTGCACCATGAAGGGTCCAAAGTCCTCGAAACATGTGTTGTAAAGATCATTGTTCCTCCAATCCTCTTTCCCATGCCATGCTGAAACTCACTTGGTTGAGCAATTGGCACCAAGCCCAAGCTCAGGCGTTAGGAAAGAGATCGATGGGATCTCCTGACAGAATTAGGAAAGCTCGCGGGGCCGAGTCTACAGTGAGGCGGTGGTTGACGGCTCTCCTTTATCTTGCGTGGCTTGGTTGCCACCAAATGGTAGGCAAACGAATGAACGAGTTGGAGTGGATGGTTCTGGCCAGCCCTCGACAGAGGGCTTGTCAGCTCACATGATAGAGGCCATCTTAATAGGGAACACTTTCACCAGAGCCCTGGTAGACTCTGTTTCAATGTTGGGGGAAAAATGTCCCGCAATTTGTTAATGTAAGTGTTGACAGGCTCATGTTTGGGCGTGTTTCTAATTGGCACGGTTTTTGCTCTTTATCTCTTTTAGGTGGGCGTGGAAAGACCTTAGAATGAGGTACCATGTTCAAGGGACTCTCTGGGCTTAAAAAGGCCGTGAAAGGAGGTTTCAGTGCCGTTCAAGAACACTCATCTCAGTTGGCCGAACAAGTTGTTGGAGACCCATCGACAAGTAAAGAACACCTAAAAGAGAGCATCAAAAAGCGTGTCCAAGGAGGCGTTGCTAGTGTCGTTGATGTGGGTGGAACTGTTCTAGGACCAGAGGCTGGATCACACAAGGAGAAGGCATCCGACGTTGCTCGCAATATCAAACATTACGGAGCCTTCACCGAGGATTACCTCGGGTATGCAGATCCTACCAAGGACCTTCGCAAGGCCGTAAAAGAACAAGAAAAGGCAGCCAAGAAGGCGCGAAAAGACAAGAAGAAAAAGACTGGCAAAAAAGAGGATCTCTTTGATCCTGAGAATATCGCAAAATACAAAAAGGAAATCGAAGAAAGAAAGAGACGCGAGGCAGAAGCGCAAAAGTCCACAGCCGACGGTTCAGATCAAGACCATTCGGAAGAAGGAGCCCAAGAGGATCGAGAAAATCTTCATCTACAACTTGTCAGTGAAGCGCATTCTTCTTCAGAACGTAACACTCCAATTAAAAGCCCAGTTAGTGGGGCCGTAACTCCTCAAAGAAACGATAAAGACGATTGGAAACTATTCCAGAATCTTACATCCGGAGTCGATCATCTCATTCAAAAAACAAAAAACGACTTAGTTGGACTAAAACAAGAAAGCTATTTCAAAAAGAAGGATCCAGTCGAAAGCGCTGAAACCGACGGAGGTGAAAAAGGTGGAAAAGATTCGAAAAAGAAGTGGGTCAATCTTGACCGAAACAGTTTTGACGACTTTGACGGAGAAGTTTCCGGGGACGAAGAAACAGTTCTTGGTGTTACATCTCGAAAAGGTTCGTCTGTTGAAAAGGCACCCGTTGAGAGTCTTTTGAAAGAGGAGGTTCAGGAGAAGCAGGTTTCTCGTGAACCCTCAGAAGAGGAAGAGCCCGTTGATCCTGATGACGACGACGATTTATTCAACACAGCCTTTGTTGATGCTATTACTAGCGGAGACGTAAAGCTCATTGCTATTCCCGACGATCCCGTTCAAGAAGAAGGAGACGATCCTTTCAACACAGACTTTGCCAACGAAGTGGTAAAAAAGCAAGAAGAATACACAAGACGGGAAGTAACAAAACTTAAGTTTTCCGGACTCTCTTCCGTTGCGGATGTGCTCTCTGGAAAGGCTGACAAAGTCGACAAATCGTTAGTTGATGTAACTGTGAAACGGAAGCGACGACGGGCCAACCGAATTAATCTCATTGCTGATGACAATAATGAAGTGACCGCCCTTGAGGACATCGCCACACACGAACCACAAAAAGATCAAGAAACATCCGGAGCTGTTGATATCTTGTGCGAGTTTGATAGTTCACTACCAATCCCTGAAGGTGATCTTTTAGCTACCAGTCCATCAGTTGATACCAAACAAAAACCGGTTGAGTCGAAAGTCGCCTTAGATCTCTCTGAATTTGAAGATTTCGGCGGTGAAGTGAGCCCCAAAGGCTCAAACCTCACTAGTAACGTTGCTATTCTCTCGGGAGAATTCGCCAAGCCTGCTGAGGAAGAAGAAGACGACTTTGATGCTGCATTTGATGTCCTTGCCAAGGAATCTGTAACTAGAACCAGACTTGAAGAGCTTGAGAAACAGTTTGAAAACGACGATATCTTTGACACAACCAGTGCCGACAAAGTTCTAAAACTCGCCTCACTGATCGACCCTGTCAATAAAGAGGAAGAGGAAATCAACTTTGAAGATCCCTTTGATACAAGTGCCTACGAAAGCATCACTGGCGACGTTGAGACCGAGCTCGAATTCGAGTCTTTGGCTCAAAGGGAAACGCCCGTAATCAATACCGACCAAGTTGTAGCTTCCGCTGGCGAAGCCGCGTTTGGTGGAACTAAAACTGCAAGTGCGGACGAAGGTTGGGCCCGATTCGGAGACAGAAAGCCACCACCACGCCCACAACCTCCCCGCCCGAAGCCTGCTCGACCACCTCCATCATTTATTGGTAATGCACTAACTGAAGCTGACGCTCCAGGAATAGTGGTCAAGGCCCCAAGCACCGAATCAATCAAATCGTGGAACATTTCGGTGGCAGAAAACCTAATCAAGCAATCCGAGGACGCTGTGATCGCTCAGACTGTTCTAGAGGAAGAAGAGTTTGATCCCTTCGATACCAACAAATTTGACGCAATAGTTCAAAAAATCGAGGACGATCCTTTTGATACTAAAGAGTACGACAATATTGTAAAAGTTGAAGTCGAAAACGCTGAGGACGAAATAGAAGACCCATTTGACACTTCTCACTTGGAAGGCGATAAACCTAAAGAAGAGAGACCAAACACCAACACACTCAAACCTGCCGCTAAAGAAGACGTTGAGTGGGACAGTGCCAACGAAGAGGAAGAAGTGCCTGACGTCATATCAATAGATCTTTTATCTCAAAAAGACACGGACGCAGACGCAACTCCAACTTTATTAACAGAAGAGGCCCTAGCACCAACCATAGCCGAACCTGTTGAAGTTGACCCATTTGACACTGCTTTTGCAGCCGAAGTTCTTCCTGACAAAGGAGATCCATTCGATACAAGTTACGTAAAACACGGTCCGGGTAAGGCCGAGCTCAAGGCCCTTGAGGAAGAGTTTCTCTCTGAACAGAAGAAGGAGAAGCCAAAGAAACCCAAGAGCAAATTGGTACCTGGAATAGCTGGTCGCGCCCGACCTAAAGGAAGTGTCAAGACTAAGTCTTTACCTAAAGTTCAGGCTCCTGAACCGGAACCAATCGAGGACGATCCATTTGACACGTCAATTGCTGACAAGGTGATAAACGACCCTGTGACGAGTGCGGAACCAATCCAATCGTCGACAAATAACGCAGAAAAAACCGAGGCATCTCAACCAGAATCGGACGATCCATTTGATACAGGAATTGCAGAACCCAACGTCGCTAAAGACTCATCGGAAACGAACTTAAAGGACTCCAGTGACGAAGACGATTTTGATCCCAGGGCTTAATTCTTGATTTCTGGTGTATTAGCTGTCGAGCATCATGGACAATCCTTTCTTATACAATGCGGGCCCGCCTCGCCCACAGGCCCCTCCTATGGATAATCCGTTTCTAGCTCAAGGGGCCATGGGACATGGAGGTCCAATGCCTGCCCATCATCATCATCATCCACAACATCAAGGTGTAGGGCACCCTGGAGGGGTCCCAAATCCCTTTCTACAAGGGTCACCGGCGCCAGCCTTTCCTCCAGCTTCCATGGCTCCCCATTCTCAAGCTCACGGGCCCTTTGGTGGACATTATGGTGCCTCTCCACCGGTTCAAGGAGTTCAAGCAAATCCATTCGCAGACTTTGCAGCCCCGTCTCCACCTGTTTCTCATCATTCGCCATTTCATCCGGTATCAAGTTATGCTCCTACCCACGTTCCACAGCATAGTCAACCAACACCTCCAGCACCACATCAACAGCATCATCATCATCAAGCCTATCCGCAACCATCTCAGAATAATGTCTTCGTGGCTCACAATACTCCCTCGCAAAAGCCAGATCCACCCGCTAAACCCTCTCCCTTCCATGAGGAGCTGATCAAAGCTGAACCCGCTAAACCACCGCCCGAAGAGTATCCTCCTCCACCTACTGAAATGGAATTGGAACAATCAACAATTAACCAATCCGATAGGGACGATGAAGATTTAGCCTCCACTACCAAGAAGATGGCTGTCAATGACAACCCTTTCCTCTCCGGCATATCAACAAATGAGGAAGATGAAGCTGCCTTACCACCTCCCCCCGAGGAAGAGACTTTGAGTATTGGAGCATCTTTATTTGGTAATGATCCTGAGCCTGCGGTTCTACCACCTGATATCGACCAAGACACTAAAGTGGAACCCCCCAATTTTGAAGAACCGCTAATAAAGGTAGAACCTTCTGAAGCTGATACAAAAGAAGAAGAGTCAAAATCTGACGTTGAACAGAATAAGCCATTGGAACCTGAGAGTCCAAACGCAAAGCCAGATGCAAACATTCTTGACCTAACAGATAATCCTTTTGAAACCAAAGAAGAGCAAGAAAGGCCAGAAACTAAAGAGGAAACTGAAATTGTCAAGGATGACGCTCCAGTCGACCCCGAGAAGGCTGCACATGAGGATTCCCGTGATGAAAAAGATGAAATTGACGAAAAGGTCAAAAAAGATTCCGAAGAAGAAAAGGAGAAAAAGGACCAAGAAGAAGAAGAAGAAGATGAGGAGGAGGACGACGACGAAGATGAGGAAGAAGAAGAGGACAGGCCAAAACCTGCTATGACAACGGGTGATGCTATTTTTTCGGATTTGCCGACCACTGACGCAAAATCCACTGGAGCCTCAATTTTCGGTTTGAGTGAAGAGAGTGGTGCGGGATCCACCGGAGCCAATTTGTTTGGAGTCCGAGCTCCTCAATCCACCCAACCTGCTTTAGGATCCATGACCGGGTGGGATGACGCATTCGATCGCAAGTTCGACACAGCTCAAGAAACTGTAGTCACAACAAGCTTACCAGGAGATCCATTCGACCCATTTGGAGGTCCTGGAGCAGGAGCTGGAGGGTCTGCAGCTAACACCTTTGCCGACAACTCTTTTGGAACCAGCTCGTTCAACCCACCTCCATCAAAAGCATCCGAAATACCCAAGGAGAAGAACCCTTTCTTGGACACAGGTGATGCCAGTGGCGAAGAGCAAGAGGAGATCCTTTTCGACGACGACACTAGCAAGCCTTTGGAACCCTTTCCTCGGGTTCATGATCAACCCGACGGTTGGGAAATGTTCGTTCGACATCCCGCCAAAAAGAAGCTCACTGCTCAAAGGTGAGGCATCGAGAGAGTCAGTCCTTTTAATTAGCTAGTTAATTAAGACTTCCTTGGAAATTGAGATTGATGATGACAACTTTTGTTCTAGGTATTGGAAGAAGGTTTATGTTCGCTTGATATTGCAAGGTGATACTCCCTGTGTGCAATTGTTTGAAAATAAGGAGGCCAAAGACCCTTTCCAAGAACTGCCTCTTCAAGCCGCTTACTCACTCTCGGAGATCTCACATCAAGTGTTCGACCAGTATTCCAAGCTTTTTACTCTCAAACTTCAATACATTTTCTATAAAGAAAGAGCTGGAATCCGGCCCGGTCAAATGAGCAAAATGCAAAAACTCACCGGAAAAATTGGATTCCTCGCCAAAGCTGTTGAAGATGCAGATTACGAAGGCGTTAAAGAATTTGCAAGTGATATGAAAAAACTTGGAGTTCCACTTGAACATGCTCCACAGGTAAGAAATGGTGTTAAAAGTAGGAATTGGAGTTTAATAAGTGACTCCAGAACTGTTGACCCATCATTTGCAGATCTCAGAGTTATTGAAGATTGGCAGTGAAAATTTCGAGGATCTAAAGCAGTTTTCAATTTGTGTCGAAGAAAAGCTTTTCCGAATGGATGTGCATAGAGAAAGAGCACTCACATACAAGACAGAAGAAGTTCAGCTCACTGCTGTAGATGAAGTCTTTGTGGAACAAGATAAAACTGGACATGTTATCAAGCAACTATGTAGGGTCAGAGTGTTTTTCCTGTCCTTCCTCACAGGTATGCAACATTCACTGGTACAACAATATTAATCATGTGAATTTCTTATTGTTCATAGAATATTTTCCCTATAGGCATGCCTGAAGTTGAGCTCGGTGTCAACGATCTGGAACGTATGGGATTGGAAGTTGTAGGGAGGCACGATATCCTACCTGTCCCAACAGAGCAATGGATTCGTTACGAAGACATCGAGTTCCATCAGATTGTCGATAAAAAGGCCTTCGAAACAAATGACCATATTATCAAGTATGATTCAAAATGCCAGTGAATGACAAAGACAATCATTGTTTTTGGTCTTTTCCCAGATTCCAGCCACCTGATGCCTGCTACTTGGAGATCATGAGATTTCGAGTAAGGCCTCCAAAGGCTCGAGAGCTCCCTATGCAAGCTAGATGCTCTTTTGAGATATGCGGCAGCAAGGTAATACCTTTCCCCATTGTGTATGCACTGATTCTATGGTTGGATTCATTGCAGGTGGTCATAAGAGCAGATATGATGATTCCATACCATCACACCAAGGCCTGGGGTCAAGTTCCTTGTGAAGATGTAGCCATGCGTATTCCCCTTCCAGAATGTTGGATCTACCAATTCCGAACGGAAAAGCATCACATGTCTTTGAGCCAATTGGCCACTGGCAACATCAACCTTGGAACTCGTATGGGCTCGGTCAAATCTGCTCACAGGCGAGCAGGAAAGGTTAACTATAGATTAATTACTTTTTTATGTTTAGCAGAAGTTAGTGTCTGAAATTAATTCGTTTCAACATTTCAGGTCAAAGGGCTGGAACGGTTCATGGGTACACTTGAGACTCATACTCAAGAGCTCATGGAAACCTCATCGGGTCAAGCTAAGTACGAGCACCAACATAAGGCTATTGTTTGGAGGGTTCCAAGGCTTCCAAAGCACGGACAAGGTAAAGTGGGAGGGTTTTTTACACTTGCGTTCCCCAAAGACCGCTCCGCATCTTTCTTTTTTTAGGTTCCTACACTAACCACGAGTTTGTCTGTCGGTTGAATCTAACTAGTTTCGACCAAATGCCTGAAACGTTTGACAAGCATTTCTTTGTGGAATTCAACCAACCCGCCACGACGGTGTCCCACACTGTCCTCCGTTCCGTTTCGATTCTGGAAGGATCTGGGGAGCCTCCCGAAAAGTTTGCCAAATACTTGGCCAGACACGAATACAAACTGGAGATTGAATTCACCGAGAAAGAGCAAAACACTTACGCGGCTGCTGCCACTCAGAAGAAGGTCATTATGGAGAAGGAGGCAGTAGAGGAGAAGCCTCAGGGAGACCCAGATTTCCCCGACGAGAATGGGGAACGACGATTTTCGGATTCGGATTCCGATTAGAGCACCTTTTGTTTCTTTATCAAAATGCACCATCAGTCTTAAACTCTATGTATTGTCCTTGGTTTCATTTCAAGTGCTGATACGTTCTTAGTTTTTCATTCATGTGTGTAGCGATTCTGCATTAGCAGGATCTGCTCCCCAACGAGTATAATCTAGTCACAGATTCCAATGGATGAGCTAATAACGCCTTTTGAAAGCGTGAACGTGCATTCTATAACATGGTCCCAAACGAACCTCAACTTACTTCTAAGCGTCACAGATGTGAAATAATCTCTCAACTGGATTCACATTTGCGATTTAAACGTTTGGTGTTATTATTTTCATTTTCATTTCACTCCCCATGTTTCCCTCATTGTAAGTTAGAGTCCATTACTTTTCAAAATGACCCTTATTCTTACCCCAATACAGCAAATAAGGCTTTGTCTTCTGCATACATTGTTAAAGTCAATAAGTATTGTGTTCTTACTATATCCATCTACAATATGCTATTGCATTTTTAATATGCTAAAATGCTTGTTACCATTGAATGTGTCTTGAAATACAGACCAAAGCAGACCTTTGACGGCGTCACTTTTGGGCAAATTTTGCGCTCCAACTACATTCTTCATGTTATAGATCAAAAGTTCATCCAAGAGCCTAGACACAACTAGAAAGTAACCAATTTAATGGTTGTCATGTGAATGAATGTTTGGTTGTTAGGTCTCGACTTTCTTCATTTGACCAAACACTCAACGACGTTCTGAGACCCTCATAAAAAGATACTCTCTGCCTTGAAACCACGAGCAAAATGAAACAATGGTTGGGCTTGTTGTTATTTGTCTTCCTTTACGAAGAGGTTACCAGTGCCATTTCCTGTCACTATTGTGGTCCTGAGAAATTGTGCCCTCTCCCATACGATAAAGATGTGACGGAAGCGGATAAACGGTCCTCGTGCGAAAAGGCTTGCATCAAATTTGACGGTGATAGCAACGGCAAGCGAGTTCTTGTCAGAGATTGTGCCCAACCTGAGCATTATGACATGATGAACACGTGCAAAGACGATCAGGAATACCATGGCGCCGAAGGAACTTTGTGCGTATGCAATGGTCCAGATTGCAATTCTGCTCATCGGGGTCTTTACCTAAGTGTTGCCATCGTAGTGGCATCTTTAAGCACCCTTTGCTTGCTTGGGTTGCACCTTGGAAATTTTGTTTAGATCAATGTGAACCTTGACAATAAAACAACGAGCTATACTAATTTCATTGAAAGTGGATACAAATAATAAAAATTCAACGCATTTTACAGATTCTCTTAGAAAATGATTTGGACCCGCTCATGGCTAGTCATTCCTTTGGTGATCTTCACAATTTTGAGTCAGGTCATTTCGACAATATCTGCGGAAGCAACGGAATCGGGATCAAAGGTGGAAGCCACTTCAGAGACACCGAGGACTTTCCAATGTTACCAATGTGGGGTCACGATGACCTGTGAAAATCCTTTTGAGAATGCGAGCCTTGTGACGTGTCAAAAATCTTGCATGAAGTTCGATGGGTTCGCTCCCGATGGAATGCGCGTTATCATGCGAGATTGTGGCTATTTTGAGGCCCAAGGATGTGTTCATGATCAACCGTTTGAACGAAACTCTGCTGTAGGAACCGTTTGCCATTGTAATGACGACGACAAATGTAATAGTGGAATATCTACAGAACCTACGCACATCTTGTTCTTGGTCATGTCTTTTGGATGCTTGTTCGGAATGTTCTTCTCATAGGATATATTGTGATAAATGTTGTTACAGCTATTCAATAATACACTTCTGGATATTTTTTGTATTACAATGTCTCATATGAGTTATCAGACGCATTGGTTTGGTTTTGACCGATAACCAGGCAACCAAGACAAGAAAAAAACAGGAAAGATTCCAGACGAAATGTCCCGTTACTAAATTATGTCATTTTAAATTTTATTCGCTCGTCGCAAGTTTGATGATTATAATACTTTTGAAAACTAAAACTTACCTATTCCTAGCTTAGTTGGTGGTTCCTGAAGGTGCATTTTCGCTCACCAAATGTTTTATTTCATTGTTTTGCTGGATTTTTTTTGGTCGAGAGTTCTGGTCTTTCCAGGAAATTGGGAATTCCAAAAAGCTTTTCATCTCAGAAAATTCACCTTAGCCTCTCCAGCCTCATACCAATAAGGTTATGCATGATATAAAGTGTAATAGATACGAACGAGTGTGCTCGATGTCTTGATACATGTTGTGAGACAGGCAATCAACCATGTCAGTCGACAAAGGCACGGTCGAACAACCAAGATAATGGCAAAAAACCAGTTCTGGTGAACTCATAGCTTTAGTAGAAGAAGTCAGTCGAAAACGGTCTTCGGTACGTCTAAGATGGTGATGTCTAAAAACTTCTACACTCTCCAGTAAGTACCGTGTGTAACTACTTTGCTCATCTTTTTTACCATATTGACAATCAAGCTTGTCTTCAAGGATTATTTGTTTGGCATTATGCATCGGATCTGCATTGACCCAAGACATTGACGGGAGTGGCCGAGGACTCTTGGCCGATTTGTTAGGTTTGACAAAGAATGGTCATTGACGTCAAATTGACCCTTTGAGTGAAACGTTTTTTAACCTCTCCGTAGGAAAGCATCCTCAAGGCATTCCTTCTTCGTCTAATCTTCAAGAGGGTCGTCAATCTCAGCATTGTTGTTGTCTCCAATCTGGATCTATCTGCCCAAGTGAGAGTGAATTTGGCGGTAATGAATATGATTATGGTGATGAGGACTACGTAGGTGCTATCATTCCACGAGCTCCTGAACAAAATCAAGACGACATCACAACCCGGATTGTTAACTCTGTAAGTGTATACGAGTACTATGAACATACTTTGCGTTATCGAATTTAAATTGAAAGTAATAATTTCGTTTCAATAGCCTGATGGCAATTCAGGTAGTGGGTGCTCTGTGGGACAACGACAGTGCTGTTATTCAAGTGCCAAAGCAGTTCTGTCGGTTTCGAATGTTTGCACCCTCCTTCAAGGAGGTGGTGGACCATCGGCTCCTTGGACCCAAGGGTGTTTTGGCAACTCTCCACGTCAATCAGGGGGAAAGAGGTGTGGAGAACGAAGTTTTTCCCACTTGAACCAACTTGGACAAGGAGAAGCTAGTCCTCAAGAGTTTCCGTGGGCCTGCATGCTCTTGGATGGTGAGAATCGGTTTATTGGAACCTGTGCAATTGTTCCCGAAAAATTTGACAACGACATATCTCGAGGAACGACAAAAGTAGTGACGGCAGCCCACAAACTAGATGCCATTGGTCAATTTGAGTAAGTTGCGCATGTATTCAACTTCAATTCACAATAATTCGTCATGCTGGAATCGTTTTATAGCCAGTTGAAGGTCCGAGTCAACGAGTACGACGCCAACGATTTTATTAGCCCGCCAGAAATATCTCGTCATGAGGAATATACCGTGGTCAAAATCACAGTTCACCCTGAATACCGCCCAAAAAGGTTTATCAACGATTTGGCTGTTTTGGTAGTCGACCGACCCATTGACCTTTTAAGTAATGACGGAGTTAACGCCGCTTGTCTGCCCCACTGTCCCGAAATGTTTGATTACAAATTCCCAAATGGCACTGGTACTCGTTGCTGGACAGCAGGGTGGGGCAAGGACAAGCTCAACGGCAATTTCCAGCCCATCATTCACAAAGTAGACTTACCAATCTACGATCAGAATCAGTGTGAAAATGCAATTCGCAATGAACTCTCGAGGAAGAATCACGCGGCTGGACAACGCCTTCGACTTCACGCAAGCGAGCTTTGTGCAGGTGGAGAGGCGGGAAAAGATGCCTGCGATGGCGACGGTGGCGCCCCTCTCGTTTGTCAAGCGGTCACCGGGCAATTCTATGTGGTAGGTTTGGTGACTTGGGGCGTGGATTGCGCTCTCCAAAATGTACCCGGGGTCTATGCCAGGATTAGCTATTTCAGGGACTTTATTGAGAATCCTGAATCGTAAATTGTTATCTGATTCTTCTTGATGTGTAATTAATAATTTGAAATACAAACCTCGAGCTGTTTAAGAGCAAACACTCTACAAACAGAGATGCTTTGGAATCATTTGTGTTTTTGCTTTAACTTGTGGATCCCGTTGGTTTTTGGGGGACCACTCTCTGACGAACATTTCCTATATGGGGACATGGTTATGGACCAAATAACACAAGAGGGAAACCGGCTTGCATTTGATTCCATTGAACAAGATATTGATGCACTCCCTCCGAGCATCCAACCTACACTTTCTTCAAAACCTGAAGGTATTCCTGAACATACGATTCTCTTCAAAGAGGTTGGATGGATCGACATAACTTTGAAATATCTTATCATTTAGAATTCTGGTCGCCAAGCAAAACAAAGTCAAACAAGTCGAAAGCATTGCAATATCTTGTCCATAAAGCCTTGATGCAGCAACGCTCAACAAATATTGATCATCCAATTAAATTTTCACCCCACCATACCGGTAAACACTAATTGACTAGTCCGAAACAACTGGTTCAATCTTTTATTATGAATTTTGCTTTCACCGTAGAAACTACTTCCATGGAGGATTTTTTCAACTCGCCCAAGCCCTTTGTTCGCTTAAGAACAGGATTAAAAACCGACTCGAATGCAGATTTGGATCGGATTTCTCGGAAAGCTGAAGAGGTTCCCAAAGAAACAACAATATCGACGACAGCAGCAGCAGCAGCAGCAGCAACAACAACAAAAACAACAAAAACAACAACAACAACAACAACATTGATTCCATTATCTTCTATTGAGGGTACAAGCACTGCTTCCGATGACATGGATGAGGACGTTCCTAGTTTCTTTGAAGATCAAAACCTTCAAAATGCATCAAACGTGAAAGGAAGAGTGATCAACTTGAAAGTTATTAACCATGGGAAACAAATTATGTATATTTTTTGAGCTCTTGTTTTCTTTCTATGCATGTGCAACAACAAAATAGAACTTCCATCAAGCAAGGGTCCTAATGTGTTGTTCAAATCTTGTGCTTTTGGGTTAACTCATTGGGTTCATGCCCGTGCATGTTTGTTGACTTTTTGATAAATCCTAGGGAAGGCGCCATCACATTTGTATTTGGTTCTCATCTCATTGTACAGTGTGTGATCAAACATAGCCTCAAAGTCCGCCTCATTGAGATAAGAATCCGCGTAAAGCATTTGAAACCTGCCAAAAGATAACCATTCACTTTTTAAGATCAATTTATAGGGCAGCAGAAATCTGATCCACCAATTGATAACTATGGATATCAAGCAACGAATATTCGTGTGCAAATTATTTACGAATCATCATCTCTAGAAAATCTCGTGCAAATAAGATGTTGCCGCTAATTTGAATAGGAGAACAACCGCTAATTTATCTCAATGTCCTAATTACTACCCTCAGACCAATGAACGCAAATAAATGAGACCACGAGTCAGTCGAGTTTCAACGCCAAAAAGACGAGGCTGGGGGTAGGTAACTCCAAAAGACTTAATGCTTTTATCTATCTCTCATCTCTCTCTCATATATCAATAAAGGTTTAAGTTCGTGAACCGGCGTTATTTCAAATAGCATTTAAAAAAAATTGCAAAACAAGAAAAAGTGGCAATACAGCTTTCCAGAAATAGCTGATCAATGATTATCCATGTTTTTCCGCTTTCAGAATTGCACATTTTTAAAGGTAGCATTCTGATACCTCGTTATTTGACATCTTGGACTTAAAAGCATTATCTGCTAGCAACTCTTTCATATGCACTTGAACAAAAGAAACAAATCAAATCAAATCATATTTTTTATAATCAAGAAGATTGCTCGAGATATCTTTGTTTCTCGAAGTTCAAAGATTATTTGTTTTCTCCAAAGTGATAAGTTGGGGAAAAAGTTTGCGAGAAGGACGTCAAACAACAAAAATATTTAGGTTGATTTTTGGATGAAGCGTTTCTAGTGAAGGACTGATTCAGGGAAGCCAGAAGTTCCTATTTTATCCTGACCATGATCGTTCTTCAAGAAATTTGAAAAGGTGATGACTATAGCAAGGATAGAAAAGTAAAAAACATCTTTTTTTTTTACTTTTTGCCCTTTTTTGGTGGATTCAACTTTTTTCAATTAAAAACCTTTTTTACCTTTAAAACCACATTTGTGTCTCGCTACATTTTTTTTGAATAAATATTCAGCAAAGTACTTCCATATTTTGCTCTTTCACGCAAATCTGCCGCTTTTGGGGGTCCGGTGTTTGTGTTCTTTGGGCCCTTTGCGTCTTGTGCTTTTCAAGTCCAAGAATAATAACGAAAACTTACATGTTTGACCTCACAAAATTTCTTTCACCTGTAATTTTGCTGGCGCTAATTCAAACCATACATACATTTTCTAATAGCTTTTGCAAACTTTTCCGACAAACTGAAAATAAATAACAATTATTTGTGCATGCCATTTTCTCAAAATGAACTAATTTCTCTGTAACAATTTTTCAAAATCTCTTTCAAAACAAATTTTTGAAAGAGAACAAAAGATGGCGCTGTAAGACAAAAACTTAGAATTGGATGTGGCTCCTTCTTCTCTGCTATAATCTCACTGCCGATTTCCTGAGGTTGCGTGATCTATTTCTTTAAAACTAAACCTAAGTTAGGTTGGATTACATTCTATTGTGTTGGATTAGGTTCGGTTTTAGGTTAGGTTTTAAGTTAGGTTAGGTTAGGTTTTTAAAATGGAGTCACGCAACTTAGGATTTTTTCACTGTGAGATAATAGGTAAGAGGCTCCATCTAGAGCACTAGCTCCTTCAAGAAATTTACGGTAGATCCTTGGAACTACTTTAGACGCAATAATCTAATAGGCTAAAAATCTTGTACGTAGGTGCACAAAATACCACAACAAAGTACAAAACATAAGTCAAAAAAGTAATTTTTTCATTCATGGTTGACTTTTCATCCAGTTTAGATAGATACTAGTACTTGTGTTCTAACTAGTACTGCAGCCTTGCAAGGGAGTTCCAAAAGTAATATTAAAATTCACTTGTATACTTTCATTTAATCCACAGTTGACTTTTATATGTACAATTATCTTAACTATTCCATTACTAAAATGCATGATGGTCATTGCAACTTGACTATGCTAAAAAACTTAGATTTGGCCATTTTTAATTACTTTTTTTGCCGTTTTTTCTAAACTTTTTTTCGATGTTTTCTTCCACTTTTTTCCTTGCTCTAGTGATGACCATTTTCTCAAGTCAAAGTTTCATCCAAATTAAGGCTTAAGAGCTTCAATCTCATGGGTCAAAAGTTTGATAAATTTTGAAATAAGCTGAAACTGAGGAATGCGAGAGTGCGTTTGAAGTTTGCAAAAAACTGCTGGTTTTCTGCAAATCTGCCCAAACTTTAGGCTTGTGAAGTATGAGCACAAAACTTTTCAAGCTCGGCGGAAACAACTTTTTACGCTGGCGGTTTGCATGGGTTTGAGTAAAAAGAACACCCACATCTGATTATTCACGTTGCAAGGTAATAACGCAACAATATCAGTTCATGTTTCTCACGTATGCTTCGAATGCACAATGTAAATTATGGGTGACTAGTAATAAAACCTCATGTTTAAGTTCATTTTGTACAGAACTGAAAGAATAGGCTATGAGCCCTATGAGCATAAAATTATTGAATAGCCCAGGCAAAATTCAGCATCTTTATCAATGGCACAAGGTGCATTTTGGTTTAGAGAATTGTGACCACCAAATCTCGAAATGTAAAGAGTGTTTTCTCGGATCAAAATTGGAAATACCACTGCATTGCATTGAGTTATTATTCAAAACATTTTCGTATGGTTTTCTTACCCTTTCTTCTTCAAGACATAGGATTCCAATTTTTGTGTTGTCTCAACACAGTTGAACCCAGGGCGCTTCGGAACTCCATAGACCCCAATATCCATAAAGCTGGAAAACACATCGTTAATTGGATCTCCTCGCTCCAACATGTTCCAATTAAGCCATCAAAGAATCTTTCCACTTACATTTGGTCCCCCTTGGCATGGCTCTTCAGGAGTCCAGGTTTGTTTGGCAACCTGAAGGGACAAAGCCAAATCGGATAAATGGCCACACTCTCGTCAAAGAACTCCAAGGCTCCTGTGGTCTCGTCGATAGGCACGAGCATATCCTGGAAATGACAGAACCCACTGAGTAAATGATATTCGAGTACTTAGTTTGAAGAGGAGCTCTCGTGATAAGTCTCACTTGAATCATGTGGTTTTCTTCGTATAGCTTTTTGATGGTTTCTCCTTGAGTAAGTTTCAGCAGTGAAACTTTGGGTGGGATCAGCCATCCCAACAGATAACGGAAAACTACATTATTTCCAAACGGAATGATATCTTGGATCTCCCAGAAAATGGATCTTGAATGACGATGGTAGTATTCGCGTAAAGGAATGTACTCAATGGTTTTTCCTCGATCCAAGAAGGACTCGACATGCTTGAAGAACCAAGGTTTGTGCCATGTGCCAATAGAATTGAGTCTCTGGGGCTCACAACTGTCCACCATTTCGCCTTTCATGACCACACAAGCACTTGGGGAAAAGGCCAGACATTCAATAAATTCTGCAGGTAACCCATTTTTGGCATCTTTGCCGATTTCGTCCTTCATCATCTGAAATCGGTCAAAATCAAAATGATGTTCTTCTAGATTTTTAAGCAAGGAAAAGAAAAAAGCGATTATACGTACCTGGACAGCTTCTTTAAACGAATGAACGGGAATGTACTCCATTTTAATAAAGCGTTTTGCAGGAATGATTCTAATTTTAGCCGCAGTTAAAAAACCTAAAGTTCCATAAGACCACGGGACGGCGTAAAATAAGTCAGAATTATCTGACTCTGAGCAAGTGACCACATTTCCATCAGAAGTCACAAGTTCATATGACTCGCAAACATGCTGAAATACAAGAAGTATCTTTTGTTACTAGAACTACAACAGATCATTGTTTGTGCCTTCTTGTAAACCTTCTTAGTACTCTAGTGATGGGCTGAAGGGGCTCATAACCGAAACCAAAATCAGTTGACTACAAATTTTTGTTTTTGGACAATTCACTTTAAAATTGATATTGCTCATGTGTTCGATGTTGGGTAATCCCAAATTGAAAAAAAAAATCTTCCGTAATTTCGACTGAAAGGCACCTACCTGAAAGAGGCCGTATTTATGTGACGAAGTTTCGATCCCTGTTCCCATAACCATCCCACCCACGGTCAAATCGTCTAATTCAGGTAGAATGGGAATAGTCCACCCAAGAGGTTCCAATGTGCGCGACAATTGTCCCATGGTGACTTGAGGTTCACAGGTGACCGTCCTACGAAAAAAACAGACATTAAATCACCAGTGACTCCTCTTGGTGCATTTGTTGATTGATGGTCAGAGCGCTCAGAATCGCGGCTTTGAAATCCCTTTGTCACCAAAATAGAGATTTTTTTTTTTTGGATTATTGGTGCTAGGGTCGGATGTTTGAGCCACGCCCGACCACTGAAGTCAGCCATTACGTAGATCAAATATTCCCGATAAGCAATATCAAGTCCGGGATCAGAATGGTTCTCCGTCTGTGGTTGTTGATTGACGTCTAAAAGTTTTTTCAGAAAGGTCGGGGAGCAGAGTCGAACCTGCGACCCCTCTCACTATAGGGAACTGCGCTAACCAAGACGGCACAGCACACCTTTTCAAATTAATCCCTTAGTTTATATTTTACTTCGGGGGCGTGGCACGTTTTCATCTTGAAAGTAGTCTAGCCTAAACTTTTTTCCCTCAATAGCTTTTTTTTTCAACCCATACAAAAAGCTCGCGTAATGCTTGGGGATTTTGCTTCATATTTTGATACCACTGACATCACCCAAGCGAAATAAAGCATTCCGCCCGTTTCTAGGGAAAAGGAATTCCAAAAGTGAATAAATCTCTTTTAGAGAGAAGAAACTTTTGCAATAATCACCGAAAGGTCTTGAAATCATTCTCATTTATCTTTGAATACCCGTTAGAGCGCATTAGCACATATTGGCAACTAACAATCAACTTAAAAGGCCAATTTAAATTTGATTTTTTTAAGAATTTTCAATTCTTTCTTCCAAGGCACCAAATGCATCAGCATAATTTCTTGTCTTGGTTTCCCATTTCTGCCTGACTTTGTAGAAAATAAGTTAAATTACACCATGGAAAGGGTCGAAGGAAATTAGACAAAAAATCAGAAAGGAAATGGTTCTCCTAATTTGGAAAAAAGTAAGAATTACTCTGCAACCAGGAGTTGCTCCGAATTTCAGTTGATCGCAAGTTCTCAAATTCCAAATTTGATTAATATTTACGGAACAGATGGCAATACTACAGGGTTGGCCACTGGCTAATCAATGGCCAATAACTGAAAGGTTTGAATGAAATAGCGTTGAAGCAATCACAAAGGCTCTTGAAAAACTTTAGTTGTCTTGTGCTTCATTATGAAAATCTTGCCATATGGAGAGCCAAATTTTGCCTAAAATATTTCAGTCTCAAGTATTTCATTTCTTGAAAAATTATTTAAAAATCATGACATGATCGTGTCCTTAGACATGACGAGTGCGTCCAAGAACATCGTCAAAGAGGGGCTCAGATTGTCGTTACGAAGTTTGAGAATTTTTGAAAATACCGATTACGTTCTACTTTCCTTGAGGAACATTTCGAAACTTTTCGAATGCATATTTTAATTTTCAGCACAATAAAAAACGGAGCCCAAAGTTCTTTCCTTTTAAGTTCAAGCATGAGGAGGCACAAACTAAATGACGGACAGTAACTCTCTTATTGCAAGATCTTGCAAGGGGTCTACCGAATTCATTTTCAGTCTGCACTTGCCTGAATTGTAAAGTCGCATAACTTTTGACTCCGCTGTTTGATTGAGCCAAAAATGGCTGGCAAATTCCTTGTCTCCTCTTTTAAGACCTTTAAATTGTAGTAAATTCTCTTGAATTTGAGCAAGGATGCTAAATTTTATCCATAAAAATAGCGTAGTCTCTGGTGCAACAAATTGTTGTCAAAAAATTGCTTCCCAAAAGAATGAGTCCTTACCGTCGCTTAATAGTGGTACAAGTTTTAAAAGTAATTGCTATTTTTCAATGTAAGCATCTGCAATTAGTATTACTTGCATTTGCTACTGAAATCAGGTAATTGTAATTGCAATCGCTTACAACATTGCTAAAGTGGCCAAGCGTACTAGCGCGTTCATAACTGTGCCGAGTATGAGGGACGGATTGAAGCTGTAGGGAGAACCCCCTTTGCGAAAGGAAGCAATTGGTTACGGATGAAGAATCTTTTAGTGGCATGTATGATGTCAAGTCAGGTGTTCATTTTCTTTATTTCTCCTCTCCAGAAGTTTAGAACAAAAGCCAGTATTTCTTCATATGCTGATGACACAAAATTAGCTTGTGGAAGGAATGGTCAGGACTCAAAATGTTTAGTAGATGACTTGGAGAAAGTCTACTCTTGAGTTGGCGAGAGTAACATGGCATTAAACGGGATGAAATTCCGCACAATGACGTATGGGGCGTCAAAATTAGATGTTCCGCTCAAAGACAATAGAGGTTGTGATATTGAGCAGGTATCGTCCATGAGGGATTTGGGAGTTGTCGTCCAAAATGATTGAAAGTTTGATGAGCATATCCAGTGCAAAGTGGGGAAGGCATTTCAAACGTGCGGCTGGATCTATCGCACTTTCAAGTCCAGAGATAGTATTACGATGCTAACTCTGTTCAAGTCGATTGTTCAACCGCATCTTGAATATGCCTCACCCATTTGGGCTCCAATGAGTTCGGCAGGTTTGCAAAAGGTCGAGCAGGTCCAAAGATGTTTTACTAGGAACATCACAGGAATGAGAGAGCTCTCGTATTGGGAGAGGCTCAAGAAGTTAGGGCTGTACAGTACTCAGAGAAGGTACGAAAGGTATCTGATACTGTATGTTTTCAAGAGCATTCATGGGCTCTGTCCTAACCCAGACTTTGAGATCAGTTGTAGCGATCGTAGAGGTTTTACATGCGCTCTGAGAGCATCTCCAAATCTTAAGGAAACTAGGCTAATACGAACAATGAAGTCCTCCTCTCTCTTTATCGGGCTCCTTCATTGTTCAACTTGTTGCCTATTAGTCTTCGTCGGGAATATGTAAGAGCTGATCCTCTAACAGCATTTTCGGCAGGATTGAACAAATTTTTAAACACTATTCCTGACCAACCCACTATACAAGGGTTGTATAGATCTGTCAACAGTAACTCATTGGTAGATCAAATTTCATATAAACATTAATTATAGAAACTATATTAATGATTAACTCTCTTTACAGGGAATCCCATTCCTTGTAGCGGTGTTAAAAATCCGCCCCCCCCCCCAAAAAAAAAAAAATCACTCCTAATTTTGCAAATCTTTAAAGTACGACGGAAATGTTGGGAAAATTTTTGTTCAACTAGAAAAACATCCACGTATTCCTTTCTGCCATCAGGAACCGAAAGAAGGCTTTTCTAAAAATGAACATTTGCCTGAGGCAGGAAAAGACAATTCTAATTTTAATTTCAAGGGAGCTTTTCATCAATGTCTTTCCATACAATTTCCCAGAGAGCTTTTGTTCTATCTTTTGTGAGCTGGAAAACACACCAGGAAAATTCTGTCTCCCATGGTTGGCTCCTCCACTTTCAATATTGGCGGTGAACGTAAGTCTTCCAAAATCTGACAAGGTCTGATTGTTGTTTCTACATCGTGGAAACCTTTGTGGTGCAAAAACTTCAATTACCTGTTTTCCGTGTCGATCTCCAGAATGTCCACCAAGTTGATCTTTATCTGATGCATCCTCTTCTTGTAGGTCATAAACTGAGGCGAAATGGTTTGCCATCCTGTTAACAGGTTTTCAACACAAGTTGCAATGAGATGGATTATTCGTTCGATCTTAGGCCAAGATTCAAATTACCAATTCATGTTGGCTTTTTTTACAATACAGTTCATACCTGGCCGGGCAGTACACATAGGCTTAGCTTTGCCTTCCGATTTCCAATCCTTGACTTGTTTTTGGACGAATTCCACTTTCTGTTTGTGTTTGGTAGGAGCTGAATGGAACGCAAATACGACGGCATTTCGAACCACGTGGTAGATGTCATAGGCACAAGAGATTGGCAAGAGAAACATCACAAATACCCATCGGTAATGGACGATGATGTGCTCCAGAATGGCTGCCATGTTGGTTGGTGTTCACGTTGTCGTTAAGGAATCAGGAATGACTTCAAGAACAACAGGTATCCTTTTGGCTCGTATGGATATGAACAGCTGATAAGAAGGCTTGTTGGTAAGAGCTGATTCGGATCAAGAACACTTAAACAAACGTACGCTACAGTTGCAATATGAGTTGTCGTCCAACGGCCTAGCGTTCAAGGCATTGTATAACTATCGATGTCAAATCAAACGAATTCAGGTTGATTCAGCTTGTCAGGTGGCCACTATCTCTCGATGCCACTTCAAACTTGAGCCTTTCGATGGAATACCACCCAAATTTTTCCGTTTCCAATGCGATAACATCAGGTGATTTTGGTGTTGTTGGATCCATATCACGAGGGTAGCATAACATTTGGCCAAGAAAGACACAAAGGAGTACATACAGAGAAGGAAAGGAACTAATGGAACTGGACCAGGGTACCCAAGCCGTATATTCTTTCATGATCCCTGATTACCTGTTCTTTTCTATCAATCAGTGCAACAAAAAAGTTGGCCATGTTGCATTTTCTTTGGCGACAAGAAGTTTTTCTCTAACAACTTTTGACAGCTTTTATGGGCTTAAACTAAAGCTCCGAGAAACCCTAAGTGGGCTAGCAGAGCTTAGAGTCAAGAATCTTAAGGGGAATGCTCTAATCCCTCGTTCGTGAGCTCACAACTTGGAACAATATCCAAGGTCATTGATTCTCACAAGAAATAAACTCTATGCCGACATTTCTTGCGAGTTCAGCGACTGAAGGAAACGCACTGGACACAAAAAGGTTAGAAAATCGATACTGACCTTCGTTTACCTTTGATCAAAGATATTGAACAAAAGAAATCGTCTCAAATGGAAATTGCGAAAGATTCGATTGGTCCAAATGCCCAAATGTAAATGGGTATCATCTCATTACAAATTTGATTTATTTCTCAGAAATGTTCAACAATAACAATGCAGATATCGTGATGTTATAAATATGTGACAGAAAAACGAGGTAAAGCTATAACTATTGGAGTAATCGTAGATGTGGGTCTTGTTGAATGATGTTGACGATAATGATTAAGATGAGAATAGTGAATAGTAATCAACAAGATAAGATTTAATCGTGACGATAAGGATAAAGACGACTTTTTTAAGGGATATAGAAGTCAAATGTCAAATCATATTCCATGAGTAGCAGAAGGACAATCAATTGTTGGGAAATTTACTGGAATGATAAAACTCAAGAAACTGGACCTCTTCTAAAAATTTAAATAGATACATTTTGCCCATCGTGAGCCAAATTAGTTCAACAATTGGGACCCGTAGGAATAAGGTCGATTTGACGATGATAACTGGTTAAAAACTTCTAAGGTCTGCAACCATCTGGTGGTAAGAGTACATGTTAGAGGTTGAGGTTTGCATATCATGTAGATAAGGTTCATGCTCTATGGGAAGAGTTTTTGAATCTCAAGGCACTGACGAGCTCATCTCTTTCGTCGCGAGGCAAACTTCCATGTGCTCGGTTTAGAATGTTCGCAGAGAACAAAGTTCTCAGTCGATGGGTTTTTATGATGCACCATGTAAGCATTTCTCTTTCCTCTATGATATGAAGTCGAGGAACTGCGTTTTCAACCGAGGTGCTTTAGTAGACCTCAAGCTAACAACTTTATTCGTACAAGGTCTGGCAGTTGAAAAAGCGAAAAGGCTGGAAACTTGTTATATGATGATATTCCAAAAGAAATGTTCTGTAGATTTAGACCTCCCAGGACTTTCATTTAAGTACAATACGAGTTAAAGAGATCAAATTTGCAAAATTTTACTGAGCCAAGGCTTTGAGATCTTTCCATTTTCTCACATGGCTGGCTTGGGAATTCCGATTTCTCATGGCAAGAGCTTCACTTTTCAGACAAGTCATCTTTCTGCCACCCATGGCAGAATATTACATGCTAAATGATACTCGGAATGTCTACGTAGTTAGCTATTGGTTTGTATGAGGTCATATCAAGGATTGGTATGTTGCTATTCTGCTATTTGCGACCTAGTGTCGAGCATGGCGATCGCGTTGGAATGGGCGGGGGTGGAGGTCGCCGAGCCACGTTAATTTGCGACTTTTCTCCCTCATTCTTATCACAGTCCACCCAAGTCTGTTTGACTTCCTCAGGAAGGGGTCCTTTGAATGTTTGAAGGCCCTTAGATGAGAAACTTTCCCATGATTCTGGCCGTGGTCGAATGCGGCTGAATGAGTCCTGCTTGGGTAATTTGACTACAATCTTCTCCGAGGTTTGGTGCACATTTTGGATGGCACCACTAAAGTCTTGAATTCTTCCAGGGTTTTTGGGAGAGGCACTTCTTGGTCGAGTAATACTGGAAAGTTTGCATTCTCCTATTCGTTTGTAAGAGGGAGTTAAGGTCACCAGCCCTGATCTCTCTTGCGGAAGGGTGGTTTCCAAATAAGGCAACTCCTCGCCATTGGAGTCTTGACGGAACAAGGCCTGGCCTTCATCGGGGGCAAACTGGAGGGTTTTGATAGGCTCCTCTAACTCACTGCCCTCCAAATCAGACTCTGCAGATGATCGATCGTCCCGTCTTTTTCCTGCCGTAGGTTGAGGAGCTTGTTTTAACCAGTTTTCTTCTACAGCGCTGATGACCGAATGAATCAAATCATCTTTTTTTCCCAAATCTTCATGAGCTGTTTTGGTATCTGGGATATCCACTTTAGCCCTAGGAAGAGTATTGGAGACCAACGGCACCGCTGTTTTTTTCTTTTTATCCCCTCTCCTCAAGAGAGTGGAGAAGAAGCCTGATTTCTTCTCCGGTTCAACGGGTTTTGATTCAAATGGTGGAGGAGGAGGTCTGGGATCGTCAATCATGGTTGGAGCAGACTCGTCTTGGCCAGTGAAAAAGTTTCCTAACGAGGATTTTCGGATGATTCCTAATGCATTTTGAGCCACTGATGGGTTTGATCCAATGATGGTAGCACCGGTTGTACTTGGAATGTTTCCAGTAAAAGAAGAGCTCATTGTGGTTGATGTCGTTGAAGCGGGAGGATGAGTAGTTGCAACAGAAATTGGAGCTGGTGGAGCAACTGGAATAGGAACTTGCTTCAATTTAGCAGATCTGGCTGGCAGAGGGGACTTGATGGGTCGGTCGTGCACTCCAAAAGTTTGTGACACCATATGGTCATCCGGTTCCATTGGTTCAACATTATCAAAATCTAACGAAGGCGCAGGAGTCTTTGAGAGAGTTTTTCCACTTGATGAAGTCTGCCCGTGCATTTGGAGAGCTTGGGCAACTTTTGTGCTCAATGATCTCTCATCAAAAGTATCCGTTTCTTCTGTTTCTTCAGGAGGTAAGTCCGGCTTTTTAATCAGAGAAGGCTGAATGGTTGGTGGAAGTGGGGGTCGTTTTTTTGTCATGGTAGATTTAGTTACTTCTGTTGCTTGACTGTGACTTTCATCGGAAGAGTAATCTTTGGGAAGTTCACTTTCGCTTGAGGTACTATCGTCGGGATCATGAGCACTTTTCTTATCAGGAAGAGCAGATTCAGTCGAAGAGGACTTTGGTTTTGAAGCACTGGACTTTTTCCTCTGACTGGAATGATGGGACTCTGTTGAAGATGAAGCGTGTGATCCATGAGTAGACTTGCTTGATGATGACGAACTTGAAGAAGAAGATGAGCCCGAAGCTATTGATGATGACGATGTGGTTGAGACTCGTCGGAGTCTGCGTGTTTTGCCTTTGGCTCGCAACTTTCGAAAGAACCTTTGTATGGTAATAGCAGCAGCAACTATGTCACCCGGATGATGAAGAAGCTCGCTATTGGGTACTTCTTTGATGCCATTGTCATCCGGCAAAGGCTTGGTTTGTCCTGAACGAAATGATCTTGTGGGTCTACCATCACGTTCATCTACACGGAAAGGTAGTGGGGCCTTTGACGGTCTGGGAATTGGTGTGGTCTTTTTCATTCCTCGTAAGGGTATGGCTGGCTTTGTTGCCTCTTCCGAAGTCTTCCTTTGGTTGCTGAGCATTGCTTCACGCTTCAGAGCGCGTCTTTTTCTAAATCTTTTAAACGAGACTTGAATGATACAGGCAGCAATGTACATATCCATAGGGGATTTCGAAGGCTTTTCTTGAAGGCTTTGGGATTGGGTGGTTGGAGTCGTGGTCGCAACTTCCTTTGACTTTTCCTGTAGTTTTCTGGCCCTAAATCGTTTAAAAGCCGACTGAATTTTAAGGGCGGCCTTTACAGCACTTTGGGTCTCTTCAAACTGGCGTCGAGCTCTGTAGCCCTTAAATACAGATTGAATCTTTACTGCAGCTTCTAACACTTCTTGAGCGTTCAAATCAGGCAGAGCTTCATCATTCTGATCTTCCTTCTGAGCAACATCATGAAAAAACTCTTTGAGCTCTCGCTTTTGCATCTGAACATCCTTCCGAACTTGATAGCCGCGGAATACTGATTGGATTTTCATGGTTGCATCAATCACGTCTTGATCTGAAAGTTTTGGTAGATCTTCTGAATTTTGCATGCCCCCAATGTTGTCATTTTTGGAGGCTCCAGTTGTCATGTTATCTTCCTGATTGGCCAAATTTGACCTTGTCTGCAAATTTTGTCGGCGGCTTTTTCTCACCTGAAAGCCTCGAAACACCGATTGAATCTTATTTGCGGCCTCAGCTAGACCCTCATCCTCCAGATTGGGCAATTCATCCTCTTCGCTACTTTTCGGGTGCATTTTCTTCCGGACCTGAAACCCCCTAAAAACTGCTTGAATTCTATTGGCAGCATCTTCAACGTCAGGATCGTGAAGGTCAGGGAGGTCTTCATGCTTAGAGGGGATTTGCTTCCTCACACGAAACCCTCGAAAAACTGCCTGAATCTTATTGGCAGCATCTTCCAACTCAGGATCCCTCAAGTCAGGAAGATCCTCGACATGCTTGGACGGGATCTGTCTTCTTACTTGGAATCCTCTAAAGACTGCTTGGATTTTGTTGGCTGCTTCCTCTAGTTCAGGATCCCTGAGATCAGGAAGCTCTTCCTTTTGAGAAGGATTTTGTTTCCTTACTTGAAATCCCCGAAAAACTGCTTGAATTTTGTTGGCTGCTTCCTCTAGTTCAGGATCCCTGAGATCAGGAAGCTCTTCCTTTTGAGAAGAATGTTGTTTCCTTACTTGAAATCCCCTAAATACTGCTTGAATTTTGTTGGCCGCTTCCTCTAGTTCAGGATCTCTGAGATCAGGAAGGTCTTCAGTACTAGAAGTTATACGCTTTCGCACTCGAAATCCTCGAAAGACAGCTTGAATCTTGTTGGCAGCCTCTTCCAACTCAGGATCCCTCAAGTCAGGAAGATCTTCGACATATTTGGGCGGGATCTGTCTCCTAACTTGGAATCCTCTAAAGACTGCTTGGATTTTGTTGGCTGCCTCTTCCAACTCAGGATCCCTTAAATCTGGAAGATCTTCGGGTTTTGTTGCACCTTGTTTTCTCACTTTGAATCCACGAAACACAGCTTGAATCTTATTCGCTGCCTCTTCTAATTCAGGATCCTTAAGATTTGGAAGATCCTCAGGTTGTGTTTTGACATGCTTTCGCACTTGAAATCCTCGAAACACTGCTTGAATCTTATTAGCGGCTTCCTCTAATTCGGGATCCAATAAGTCAGGAAGGTCTTCGATTTTTGAAGGGTTTTGCTTCCGAACCTGGAACCCTCTGAAGACCGCTTGGATCTTATTAGCAGCTTGCTCCAATTCAGGATCCAGCAGATCAGGAAGATCTTCAATCTGGGAAGGAGCGTGCTTCCGAACTTGAAATCCTCTGAAGACTGCTTGGATCTTATTAGCGGCTTGCTCCAATTCAGGATCCAGCAGATCAGGAAGATCCTCAATCTGGGAAGGAGCTTGCTTCCGAACTTGAAATCCTCTGAAGACTGCTTGGATCTTATTAGCAGCGTCTTCTAATTCAGGATCAAACAAATCAGGAAGATCTTCCATTTTGTAGGGAGCTTTCTTTCTTACTTGGAATCCTCGAAAAACTGCCTGTATTTTATTAGCAGCTTCTTCTAACTCTGGATCCTTTAAGTCTGGAAGTTCTTCCCTTTTTGACCTGGGATTTTTCCGAACTTGGAATCCTCGAAAAACAGCTTGAATTTTGTTCGCAGCTTCTTCTAATTCTGGATCTTTTAAATCTGGGAGATCTTCAGTTTCTTTGCAGTGGAAAGGATTTTGTTTTCTCACTTTAAATCCTCTAAAAACGGCTTGGATCTTATTGGCAGCTTCTTGCAATTCGGGATCTTTCAAGTCCGGCATTTGTTCTTCAGCTTTTAAGGGGTTCTGCCTTCTCACTTGGAATCCACGAAAAACAGCTTGGATCTTATTAGCTGCATCCTCCAATTCTGGATCTCTGAGATCAGGTAATTCGTCAGCTTTAGAAGGATCCCGCTTCCTTACTTGGAAGCCCCTGAACACAGCTTGTATTTTGTTCGCGGCCTCTTCCAGTTCGGGATCTCTAAGGTCGGGTAAATCTTGGCCTTCAAATTTAGTGGGAATTTGCTTCCTCACTTGGAAACCTCGAAAAACAGCTTGGATCTTATTGGCAGCCTCTTCTAATTCGGGATCTCCCAGGTCAGGTAGTTCTTCGGCCTTGGTGAAGCTACACTTTCTTACTTGGTATCCTCGAAATACTGCTTGAATTTTATTGGCGGCTTCTTCCAATTCAGGATCCCTCAAATCGGGAAGATCTTCAATTCGGGAGGAAATCTGTTTCCGAACTTGGAATCCTCGAAAAACTGCTTGAATTTTATTGGCAGCCTCCTCCAAATCAGGATCTCTCAAATCAGGAAGATCTTCTTCAACTTTGGAAGGAATCTGCTTTCTGACTTGGAATCCTCTAAAGACAGCTTGGATCTTGTTGGCAGCATCTTCTAATTCAGGATCTCTGAGATCAGGGAGATCTTTAGGTTGCGTTGGGATCTGCTTTCTGACTTGGAATCCTCGAAATACTGCTTGAATCTTATTAGCAGCTTCTGCCAATTCGGGATCACCAAGATCTGGCATGTCTTCATACTTGACAGGATTTTGCTTTCGGACTTGAAACCCCCTAAACACGGCCTGAATCTTGTTAGCAGCTTCTTCAAGTTCGGGATCTGCCAGATTTGGCAATTCGTCAGCCTTAGAAGGACATAACTTTCGTACTTGAAATCCTCGAAAGACGGCTTGAATCTTATTGGCTGCTTCCGCTAGTTCTGGATCTTCTAAATCAGGTAGCAATTCTTTTTTAGGGATATCCTTTCGTTCTTGATACCCCCTAAATACCGCTTGAATTTTGTTCGCAGCGTCAATTAGTCCAGGATCTTGCAAGTCCATTTCATATGTCTTTTCTGCTTGTTCTTTGTTAGACCTTGTCGAACTTTCTTTTCGAACAGTATAGCCTCTGAAAACGGCTTGAATCTTGCTGGCCGCATCAGCCAGTTCCGGATCTTTGAGGTTTGGTAAGTCGTCATAAGTTTTCGGAATGTTTCTTCCGTCGGCTTCTGCCAACACTTCTTTTTGTTGGATTTCCTTGCGAACTTGATATCCTCGAAATACTGCTTGAATCTTTTTTGTTGCGTCTTGAATATCTTGGTCATTTAAAGATGGTAAGGAATCTCTTTTCTGTCCTGAATATCCTTCATCGGTGGAAGCACGAAGATTTTGCTTAGTTTCAACTTCATGTTTGCTCTGGTTGGTGCTTGTTGAAAATGGCGAACTTTTCGTCTCGAACATTACGCTTTCTTCCTTCTCTTTTGTCCTTCGAAAGTCTAACTCACCATGTTGATTCGACTTTTCAATTTGTCTTGGAAGATCTTGCTTATTAGGCTTCACATTCTTTCTCACGTTGAAGCCTCGAAACACGGATTGAATCTTCAAGGCAGCATCTAGCACTTCAGAATCGTTTAGATTGGGAAGATCCTCAGATGATCTTTCTTTTTGTGGCTGGAACGATTTTTTCTTTCTCACTTGAAAACCACGAAAAACAGATTGAATTTTCTCTGCTGCTTGGATCACATCAGAACTGGTTATATCTGGAAGCTCACCTTCTAAACTATCTTCTTTTCTACTCTTCCGCACTAAATGACCTCTGAAAACACTTTGAATTTTAATAGCAGCTTCGAAAACCTCTTCATCATTCAGGTCTGGAAGATCAGTGGCACTTAATCTGGTTTGAGGAAAGTTCTTTCTAGTTTGGTAGCGACGAAAAACAGCTTGAATCTTTTTCGCAGCGTCAAGTACGTCGTCAGCTCCAAGATCCGGCATGTCTTCTTTGTGGTCACACTCCGATTCGACATTTCGCACTTGAAAACCTCGAAACACCGCTTGGATCTTGGTTGCAGCGTCTATCAGCTCTGGATCATCTAAATCGGCCAAATCATTGTCCGGATGATCTTGAAGCTTTCTTTTAAACAGTTTCTGAGCATTGTCTACTTGCATTCTGACTCGTACCACATTATGAGGTCGTTTCCTCACCTTGAAACCGCGAAATAAGGCCTGAATTTTGACTGCTGCACTATGCATCGTTTTATAATTCAATCGCTCTTGTTGACGTAAACGTAATCGACTTGAGTTTCGGAGTTTGTATTTCTTGAAGGCTCTCTGGATTTTAATGGCTGCCGTGGTGGCTTGGGAGGCAGCTGCCAAGGAAATCACAGGTCTAGATGACTGGGATAAAGCTGAAGCGGCTCCATTTGAGGCATTATAATCTTGTCCATTGGATTCAATAACGTCCAAGGACATCTCCAAGGCTTTTTGGTAAGAGTCTTGTCTTTGGCCAAACGAGGCCCGTCTGGCTTCAAATGCAGCCTCACTTTCCATGGCTTGCACGTAAGAATCTTCTCTTTTTGGGACGCGGCGTGGAGACTTCACCATTGTCACTGGAGGATGCGGGTCGTTGTCTTCGGTGGCAAAAACAGCCTGCTGATAGGAATCTTGTCTAATTTTCCAAGAAGCAGCATTCATTTTGGGTGACGGTTTCACTGGTTCTGATTCCTCTGGTGATATCATATCTATGGCCTCCAAGTAAGAGTTTTGTCTCTTGGCACGAGTTAATCCGTATTGACTGGATTGGGCAGAAAAATCCGAGGAGTACGTCATGCCCCTGTCATAACGGTCGAGGGGAAGATATGGTTGGTGAAATTCTTGAAGAATTCTTTCATAACTAGGGTTTCGATCTAATCGTCTTGGTGGAGAAACGGGTTGATCACAAATTGCTTTTGCATAGGAGTTTTGCTTTCTGAGGCCTTGCCGTGGCGATGAGTTGGCAATATATTTGTCGGGTGATTCCTCGTTCACTTCTTCACTCGATTGCATAGCTTGTACATAAGAATCCTGCTTTTGCATAGGCTTGCGCGGAGTGCAAGTAAAATCAATGGGCTCGTCCTCATCGATTGAAAACACCCCTATTGCCCGTTGATAGGAATGCTGCTTGTGCATGCCCATCCGTGGCGTGTTCAGAAAAGGCCGGAATTCGCCCTCTGGGGACATCTCACCAACAGCATAAAGATATGACTCTTGCTTGCGAATCGAAAGCCGAGGCCGATTGGCATCCTCGGCCGTGTTATCCTCGAACGAACCTCCAATCGCCCTGTTGTAAGAATCTTGTTTACGTACCCGTCTGGCCGGATGCGAGCGTGAGGAATTCAAACTGGTGCCAATGTCGATGGCTTGCTCGTATGAGCTCTGCTTCTTAACACCATTAGAACGCTTGTTGTTATAGATTGCATTTGCATATGAATCCTGCTTGGTGAGCGGATATTGCATTCGCCGGTTGATTTCATCATAAATATTCCGTCCCTTGTCGGAATCATCGTCATGCAGTGGTGAGCCCACATTCGTCGTCTGCTGAGGTCCCATATCAAAACTGGAATCCCCACGAAAAGGCTTCGGCCCACAGAAGGATGTTTCAATTGCCACTGCACCGGGGGAACCAGCCGATTTGGCACTAGAACCTGAGCTGATGGAACTATGCCTACCATGGCGGTCTCCACCCGTCATGGCGTTATCACTGTAAATGGCAGAAGTTCCAGAAAATCGTCGACTTCGATCAATGGGATCTCGAAGGTCTTGTGTGCTGGCATCGATCATTCGAAAGTTGTACTTTGAGTAAGGATCAACGGGTGTATCGCCGGCCACGCTGCTGGTCTCTGATCTTTCACTAGCTCTGCGGATATATGGTTGCCTCTCTAGACCCTCCGTGGGGTGCAAAATTTCTCGACCGGGGTAACCTTCTTTGTAGGAAAAGGTCACCGATTGATCCCGTCGACCCTGAAAAGAAATGAAGGCGAATAAGTGTTTTGCTCTCTTTGAAGATTTCCGAGTGTGAACATTTACCTGAAGGAATGACCTCTCTTGTTGGTCCTCTTCCATGCCTCGGATAGAACCACCCGTGCTTGGAGAGTATCCTGCCGAACCATCTCTTCCTAAATAAAGAGAAAATTTGTCTTATCTTACCATAAATTGGAAAAGGATTCATCTGTGTAGTCTGTGATTTCCAAGTTTTAGAGAACGGGTTCAAAATGTAATAGATTATGATCACTTACTGCTTTGCACAGGAGCAAAATAGGTCTCAGGAGAAAGGTCAAAAGATTTGACACTCAAATCCTCAAACGAGGCGATCGGGGCGGGACCCTTTCTATCCTGTTTCTGGTATATAGCCCGACGATCTTGATTTGAACTCATTTTGACGATCTTGTCCGATGATGTTCATCCTACAAGAGCGTTAGAAAAGCACCACAAAAATCAGGGGCCTTGCTCTAGTTTCCCTCACCTCGTTCTCGACACCAGGAACAAGAGAGGGCGGCGCTCTGGCATTGCTGTAATCACTAGAAAAGGCTGGCCTTGTCTGCCGTACGGTCTTCTCTGCCTTGTCAAGAGAAGAGGCCCCGTTCGGCAGGATGTTCCTCTTTTTCGAACGAAGGAGCCTGGCATAAGACACTGTGGTCCACGTTGGTGCGTGCGCCTACATGGTCCTTAGATGGACCCGCCACAGTGGGTCTCTTTCCCCACGGATCACAGAAAGAAGGACAGTGAGAAGCAGTTTGTTCAGGGGGATTTTGTACTGTGCTTCGTGATAGGGGCCCTTGGCTTGTTCCGAGAAAATCGATGAAATGTGGAGAGGGACTTTCTCTGCTAAAAATCGATCTTACAGGGGAGACATTGCAAAGGGACTTGAACCACTTGGTCACGGCATGAGCCCTAAAGTTGGGTAGCTAAGAAATCTCGCGTGGTTTTCTCCCGTAACCGGAAAAGAACCCCTCCAAATGACGTTCAAACAAACAAATTGGACCGAGGTGGTTATGACAATGTTCATTAACAAACCGAGGATAAGTAATCACAATTTATTGTCCGCGGAGACCAAGTGAACACGGATAGTATCTCTCTCGTTTATGAATTTAGTAGGACAAAATGACGTCCAGACTTTTCCCACATGTATACTACAAACGAAAGGACAGTTTTTCCTTATATTCTCTTCGTAAACACAAGCAATATTTGCTTAGATGATTGTACAAAAAAAGTGTTGCTTTTTGTCTTTTCAGATCAAAATACAGATTCAAAATTAGACTTCATTAGCAAAGGCAAAATTAAGAGCATCTCGTTGTAAATTTGATCGATCCCGGAGCTTGGCTTGTAATAACGAGTGCTCAAGCACTCCAATACGAACGTTCATGTTGGCAACCTCTTGTTTCATGCGCACCAATGCTCGTCGCACATTAACTAGAGGCGTTCCATCGGTCATGGCACTCCCTCGCTCCTCCATTTCAGCCTTGATCACCTCGAGGTCATCAGCGATTTGAGCCAAGGTTCGAGATCGTTCGGTCACTCCGCCACTGACTTGCTTGTAATGCTCTTTTGTGGCGGCCAATGTGTCGGACAATTGACGGAATTGTTGAAGCGGGCCCTCCAATTGAGAATTGAGATACTTCTCTCGCGACGTTATTTTTTCCAAGGTCCGTCCGATGTCATTATGTAGTTTATCGAGATGAACTCGTGTAGTGGTGAGAGCGTCGTCGATTCCTCGCCTATAAGTGTGCATTTGTTCCAAATGCGTGCGCCAATCTCGATTATCGGACCTAACGGTGACCTTCAATTGGGGAGCCACGCGCTCTACCTCCAGTTTCCATTCGTCAAAGTCCGTATTGGACTCTAAGATTTCGTCGGGTCGTTGAGAAGTGGCCATGGGTAAAGCTGAACCCATGTCATTAATATGTAATATCTCGTCGTCGTCTTCTTCGTCGGAGTATTCTCCTGCCATTTCCTCCTCCACCCGATCAAGATCCAATTCCGCCTCATCTTTCATGTCCTCTTCTTCGTCGGCTACTTCCGATGGGGGAATCGGCTTTCCCCATTGGAAATGAGTGTTTCGGAGTGCTTCGTCTGACAGACGGTCCAAGATGAAAATGGCTTGCTCTCCATAACCCTGTGGAAAGAGAAAGGAGTGGTTCCACGGTGAATTCATTCAAGGACACAATAATGCAAACGTACAGACGCAAGCTCAACAAGAAGTTTCCGTAACAAGAAGCTTGGGAAATAGTCACACAGTGAAACTTGAGAGCAACAATTTCTTAGAACCCAGGGGTGATGGGCTCAGTATTTGCTTGGATTTATGAGTGCCCACTTAGAAGTCTACTCATAGGAAGATGTACGTGAAAACATTTTTGAATCTTCTTGAAATACGAGCGCAAATAATCACTTGTTGAAAACTTTTCCTATGTTTGTTCCAGCAATCTGCTATTTCAGTTTATTAAGAATTATGAAGCTTTCTGACAAAAAGGTCTCAACTTCCCATTCATCACTGAGCTCTCATCCAAAATTCTCAATGATTGACAACATTAAGACGAATCGTAAGAGGGGAATCTCCCATTCGTCTTCCATTCCATGCATGACCTGAATTTTGCAGAGGACTTTTTACATGCCCGTCAGGTAATGGACAGTATTCTCTTTGGGGAACAAGAGCAAAGGAGGTGATGACTCTAATGCCCAAATAGTGTTCAACAGCCCTCGTACATCTATTGATCCATAGATGTTTAGACTCCTGGAAAATATCCGTCCCCTCGAATAGTGTATACAATAAAAATAGAATTTAGAAATACTCTAAAAATGAAACATAAAAATGTTCTATTTACGTAAATTGCCTTAAGTTATGTGATGAGTGTTAAAAACATATTAATTTCAAATGTGAAAGTCTTTAACAGTTGCCTCGCTTTAAAACTAAATGGCATATTTTCAGTCATTTGAATGTTTTACGATTCGCAAAAAAAAGCGCAAATAAAGGCGGAAAGTGCAAAAAGACAGAAAAATAATTTATGTGACCAAAACTATCTTTGTGCTTTTTTGCCCGTCCCTATTTATTATTGATGGCCTTTGAGTTGGTAGTGCTGCCATATTTTACTGGGAGATTAAATCTCTTGCCCTTGCCTTCCCCAAAAGTGGCAGATTTACCAAAAAGAAAGGGTAAAATTGTAATCAGATTGATTTGAATTAGGTGTTTTAACATGTGGTCTAACATCTCAAGTTGATAAGTTAAGTTACAGGTAAGCTGACATCCCGAAGTTTAACAATAACAAGTTAAGATTATGAACTCAATTTCTTCACTTGAGAACTTTTGACTTATTTGAGGGCTCTTGCATATACAATCTTAGGAACGGTCCTTCCTAATTACAATTTTCTTCAGTCACTATCAGTTTGAGACATCCTTCGAAAGTTGTCACACCCGACAATCAGTATTTGTCAATCAGCACCTATAGTCAATCATCCCCTTATCTGTCATGTCTTGATGCTTTGCATTGATGTCTTTCTTTTAATCCCCAAAGCTGATAACAAAACAGAAACGTTTTCCAAACGTGCATTTTTTCCTGATACGGTGCTTGACAATCGACAGTTTTTTGAAACCCCAGGATCTGTTTATACTCAATTTTCCATCTGGACATGGAATGAACGGCTAGATAGCTATTCCAAAGAGCATTGCACAACTCTGATCTCCCTTTGGAAATGTGCATGGTGCTCCACCTAACCAACCCTAATTGTGAAATAAACCCAAGGCTCGTGTAGATACAAAAAAAGAACCGGGCATGCATCAATTGGTACCTGTTTGAGTTTACTCGGAGGAAAGTCGATAGTCACTCCGTTTTTCCTAACCACATCCAAGATATTGGAAATCGTGGAATTTGGGTCGTCGAACTCTTGTGGTTGGTCGAATGGTGTGCCACATTTTTGGATCAACCACGCAGCCAAAGAAGTGAACATATAAAACTGCTCGCCGGGATTGGTTTGGAGCACAAAATAGTGTCTACTCAGAGGTCTCATGCGTAGTTCCTTTACAAATTCCTAAAAAAAAAGAATCAATATGGTTGATCAAGGTCTAACGAAGAGCCAAACGCCATTTACCTCTTCATAGTCCAAGAGTTTGAGCTTATCTAAAAGGTCCTCCATGACCACAAAGGGCATATAAGCCAACCCAGGTCCACCATCGACAATTTCTGGCTCCTCATAATCGTCGTCGGCCATAATTTTACTCAAATATTCCTATTCGTGTTAACTTCAGAAAAACACGATCAACGGATGCCGCTGAATGTTTTCACGAATGAGAATGTTGCGACTGAATATGGAAAGCCAGGTATTTAAAGGTTTCAATGGCCCCACTCTGTCGGAAGGTATTCTCGCTCCCCTTTCGTTTTTTTATCATGGCATGAAACATTGTTGGACGATCTCTGGTTTGAAATTAGCCGGGGATGGATCTTTTTCGTCAAACCTTGTCATTTTTTTTCTCCACAAATCCTCGTCGTCCACATTTCTTAGAGTTAGTGAGCACGTTAGTTAACACACTATGAGTATATGACCTTGAATCGGGTGACGAGGTCTGGAAACTGTAGGATGATCGTCAGGTTATGGAATAATAACAATCAGATAATCAGACCTAGGGATTATCAAGGCTACGTATAAACTTTTGTCTGCCGGGCTAAATTTCCGGTTAATCGTTGGATAATGTTCTTCTTCGGGAGAATGGGTTCTAATCGAAAGGCAGATCTAGCGGAAAATCTCACTATACTACATAGGCATTGATTGTCTCGGACTCGCTCAACTAACGCCTCCAGTCGCTTTAGGTAAGTTGTTGAGGGTATTTGGAAGGATAGTGGAAGCTTGGTGGGACGCAATAGAAATAACGATGCTCAAGTATACTAGTCTCACAACATAAGCTGCCTTTTTCCAGAGCAAAGCACAGCTTTCTATGTTTCCCATCTGATAACTTTTATTTAGTTAACTATTGGCCAGCCTAAGCCTAAAGTTGTCAGTAGGGATGCAGATTTCTGCAACATGATCAAAATCCCTACAATTGCACAAATCCCTTCATTAAAATCCTAAAATTGATCACGAGACTGAAACGGTGGAAGTGAAAGAGTAAAGGTGGATCTTCGTTGTCCACGAAGACTCCGGAGAAACTCTTTTAATTATACATTTGGTAACTGGTTTGATTATATTTTTCATTAGCTGGCCTAAAATAGAAATATAGCTTTGGCCAATGCCAATATTTTGTGATCCTTAGCTTGACTTAGAGACGCTTTATTGTCTAGCTTGACCTTGCTCTCTTTGAGGTGCAGACTTTTGAAGAAGTTCCGATAAAAGCTCACCAATAAGAGGTTGCGAGAGTATTATCAGTTCCATATCGCGTATTTTGCTCCCGCACAGGTTTTCTTCAACTTTTTCTGTCTGGCCTGACGATGTTGTTCTTGGTTGTTTCTTGCATGGCAGGATGTTCTATGTACTAGTTCATCAAGGAAGTAGAAGTGTACGTATGTAGTGGATAGAACTCGTAGGCGTCCACGTCCAACATTAAGCATCACCATGCAATACATCTGACAGAGTGACATTAGAGCGAGTTAGAATAAAAGTGTCATCGCATCATCATGATGTCGTTGGTTCGACTGGGTCATGTTTGTTTGGGAGGAAGCACGCCACGCCTAGGATCCCTTCGCTCGTTTCACGTCTTGCTCCCCAGACTCATGACTCGACCCAATGGAGCTCACCGTTCCATGGGCGGGTTGCGCTTTCAATCTTCGACCACGTCTCAACCACGGCTGACGGAGTTGAAAAGATTGAAGAGCTTATTTGGTCCCGAGAAAGTCAGACTCACGGGTACGTACAGTAAATCGAAAAGTTGCCCTTGATGCCCGACGACCTTACGACGGAATTGTCAAGCTTCCGTGTAACATGATGTAACAAAAAGAAATTGAATAAACCAGAAAGTTGCAAAGGCAGTTGCATTGTGGCTGGATTCCGAAGAGCAATGTTAAGTCCTTTTTTTAAATCCTTAAAGGTGTTTATTTGAGCTGGAGATATGATTTTCACATCTCAAAACCTTGGGAGACCAACTAAAAATTAAAAGCTTTAGCACATAGCTGATTTAATTTTGTTAACTAGTTCATTGGAAAATAACTCGTGCAATGTCAAATAAAACCCATATCTGAATACAGTCTGTAACGCCACTCTTAGGTAGCCTAATTAATGGGTATGTTTCGTTGAAAAGCACTCAACAAATATCTGAACTGTGTGCTTCGTATTTTTTCCGAGAACGAATTAGAAGTCAGAAATACGCAACGTTGCTTATTTACTTTAAAGCCGGTCTCAAATGTCTTTAAAATTTAAATAATGTCTTCTCCGGCAAAATAAAAATCATCCTGCGAAAGTTTTCACCTTCCATCTTGTTTGAGACGCTTTGAATGAGTAAAGGAACATATTGTCAATCGAGGGACGAGCCAAAAGGCCGAAAATCTAGTAATGTAATCGAGTAAGATCAGGTAAGGCCCGGAAGAATATGTGTTAAAATTAAACTATTTCGTCATTTTTTCTCAAATTAAAATCATTTTGGCTGTGTCAAGGAACAATTTAATAAGTTTGTCGATTACTCACGCAAAATCATATTTGGCAAAAATGAGGAAAGTAAACCAATGAATGGTCATTGCGCAAAAGGGCTCATCCAAAATGAGCCAAAAATATCATAAGTCTTCAAAATGAGATTGGTACATAAATTAGACATTTCAATCACCTGGGTGTCAATTAGACATGCATAAGGTTGCTTCAAGTGAGCGTTTTAAATCATTCCGCGGGCGGCAAAACAAGGCCGTTGGCTGTGCTGAGTTGCTCAGCCCATTTTGGCGAATCCAAGTTTTTCCCATTTTAACGTGCATTTGATGATTCTAGATCCCTGGAAACGATCGGTATTTCACTTAAAGATGCCTTGGCTGGAATTGGGTCAATAATATGCAAAATTATTTTTAGGGTGATTGATTTAAAAGCATGTAAGCAAGCCTTGTGCTATTGCAAAAATAGGACTTAACATTGATCCAAACACTAATTTAAAGATGCCGATTTGTTCAGTGGGTTCCAAAGAATCATTTCAATATTTCAAAATATTTGGCATACAGAGAAATGCAATATTTTTTAATGCTTCTTTCTGTTAAGATCTAATTTTTTCTGTCTCATTTTCTAGCAAACAAATTGAGCATATTTTCAACCAGGTGTAAGCGGAGGGATCAAAACCTAAAATTTAGATCGTTTCCAAGGACCTAGAATCATCAAATGCGCGTTAAAATGGAAAAAACTTGGATTCACCAAAATGGGCTGAGCAGCCCAGCGCAGCCAACGGCCCTGTTTTGCCGCCCGCGGAATGATTTAAAACGCTCACTTGAAGCAACCTTATGCATGTCCCATTGTGCCTCCAAAAACGATGCATCAAATTTTCAGAGAATGAATTTGGAAATCGGTGCCCAGAGAGACAAAATCACAAAATAATGGCGATGTCAAAGAATATTCTTTTCAAGATCTGTTTACTAAAACTTTGGACTTTTCATGAAAATATCATTGAAATATTTGTCACTTTATCGTTAAATTTTTTTTCGGCCCCCTAGAAATACCATTACGTTAAAAATGATGTTCGGTTATTTTGCCGGAAAATGTTTCAAAACTTTTGCACAATTTGTTTACAGGGGCTTTGGGCTTATTATTGGTGTCAAGTGGCGTAACCATGTTGGTACCCTTTGCCCTGGGCAAAATAATTGATGTGATATCCAGTGAGACCGCACCCGGATCGACCGATCCTTCTAGTGGTTCCTCCGATCCAGGAAAGCTTCAAGAACGGCTCAAATCCTTGGCCGCCGGACTTTTAGTGGTGTTTACCATTGGTGCCTTGTGCAACTTTGGCCGCGTCTACCTAATGCGCATCTCTAGTCAAAACGTGGCTGCTCGACTTCGGCAGGATTTATTTGCGTCAATTATGCGCCAAGAGACAACCTTTTTTGACAAGAGTAAAACTGGAGAGTTGGTCAATCGACTTTCATCAGACACGCAACTCGTTAGTCAGACCATCACGCAACAAGTTTCCGATGGAACGCGCAGTCTGGTCATGACCTCCGCTGGAGTTGGTACGTTGGACATGAATTCACATTTTCTCGGGCCATCAATCTCTTTTTCCTCGCGGAATGAATGCGATCAAGAACTACCTGGTTTGGTTGGAGTACAATACATCTTGGGATGGATGAATGACGCCTAACCTAGCCTACCTCTCATTTCAATTAAAGCCATCCGTCTCCTAAGATATTTCATTAGGCATGTATAATGTCACTTTTCATGAGCGTATGGCAGAGTTCGGAGCACTTCTTACGCGTTGTTTGTGGGTTTCTCGAGAAAATAACCGTTTAGATGTGCGCCAACTTGGCCATTTCTTTCATATTTTCCGAACTTCCTAACATCGCTTGTCTTAATGATGTGATCTAGATTGAAAGGAAAGGAGAAAAGGCTTGTTCACAATTTGAGGGCTTCTAATGTATCAATTAAGGCTTGAGCCTTCCTAATACTGAGACTTCAATCACTTTTCAATATCTTGAGACGAGTACTTTTACCAATCCAGGGCCGAATGTGTTAAAATCAAAACAAACATTGACCTTCGTTTCTTTGGTCAGGAGTTTTTTTGCCGACTTAAAGAAAAGCTTATTGCTCAATTTTCTCGAAGGACGTTCTGTTCATTTTCTTTGGCCAATCCCGTTTTTGTTTCTGTTACTCTCCAGGAATGATGATGTTCATGTCACCTGAGTTGACAGTCGTGGGGTTGAGCGTGGTGCCTCCGGTGGCTTTATGGGCGGTTTGGATGGGCAAGAGGGTCAAATCCGCGAGTAAAGAGTTGCAACAACGTTTGGCCAACCTGACCGAGCAAGCCGAGGAAAAAATCTCAAACATTCGCACCGTATTGGCCTTCGCCAGTCAAAAGAAAGAGATTACCATATACAACGAAAGGCTGGAACAAGTAGTAGACCAAGCCCGACGTGAAGCCGAGATCCACGCCAAGTTTTACGGCTTGGTGAGACCATGAACCTATGCTGTCCCAAGGAGAAACCACTGTCACAGCCCGCTGATTGACTCATTGTTTTCAGACTGGCTTTAGTGGCAACCTCATCATCCTAAGTGTGTTATCATATGGTGGCTCCTTAGTGGCCAACCACTCGTTAACCGTGGGGGAATTGGCCTCCTTTGTTCTTTATGCTGCCTACGTGGGAATTGGACTAAACGGTGTGTCCAATTGTTATGCTGAGGTCATGAAGGGCCTGGGTGCCAGTCAACGAATCTGGAATCTCATGGAGACCTCATCCGCATTGGAGGTTGTGACGCAGCAACCTCGTCCTAATTTGCCTCTAATGAGTTTACCCTCCCTTGAGAAGGCCATTGTGTTTTCGAACGTCAGTTTCGCTTTTCCTACTCGACCCGAAAGCCTAGTGCTCAACAATCTGAGCTTCACCATTCCCGCCAACCAAACCGTGGCTGTGGTCGGAACAAGTGGATCAGGTAGGACAGAGCAGGAAAATGTGCCAATTTGCTGAGATAGTGTGAGGACGTATCTGTTGATTCCCATTAGGCAAGACCACATTGATTTCTCTTTTGTTGAGACTCTACGATCCGGCCCAAGGCCAAATTTGCTTTGATGACAACGATATCAAAAGTTTTGATGTGGCGCAGCATCGTCGACGAATCGGTCTTGTGCCTCAGGTAAGGTTCAAAACAGTAAGGTTGTGGTCAACTGGGTCCTGAGCACTTTTTATTCATTCTCAATATGGTTGGGGGTTAAAGCAACTATTATGATGAAAGTCATCCTGAATCTTCCCTGCCATGTTTCTGTCTGTAGAGGTTGGTTTGAGGAGCTGTTTACACCTGTCTGGTTCCATTAGTTGGTGGTTCTTTAATTGGTTGCCTCGTCTCTCTTCGTCAGGAGCCCGTGTTATTCTCGACGTCCATTGCCGAAAATATCTTGTATGGACTGGACGTGCGGTCTGATTCCAATGAATGTCAACAGGAGAAGACCATGTCCTTGGTGCACGATGCTGCACGAGAAGTGAACGCTCATGAATTTATAATGCAATTCCCAGAGGGCTACAACACTCTCGTGGGCGAGAGGGGAATCTTTCTGTCAGGGGGACAAAAACAAAGAGTTGCCATTGCACGGGCCATCATCAAAGATCCGGATGTTTTGGTCTTGGATGAGGCCACGAGGTAAGTCAAAAGAGGAAAACAAAGGGTTGATGATTTGTTTTTATACAGGACATTAATTTGAGGGGCGAGCCCAAGGCTCTTCTCACCTTGAAATTGCACAATGCTTAAAGCTATATCTGTTCCAAGATTGGAACTCAACACCAATCAATTGATCTATCTATTTTTGATACAAAATCAACTCGCTTCCAAATCGAAGTCTATTAGTAGAATTTTTTTTCTCTTTTATTTGTAGTGCATTGGATGCCAAAAATGAAAATATCATACGCGATACAATCAATCGAGTGCGACACAATCGAACAGTCCTGATCATCGCTCATCGATTGTCAACCATCAGAAACGCAGGTATATGAAATTCAGAGTACATAGATGGACCCTTTTACTGCTTCAAAGATTGCATTGAAACTGACTTATCAAAATCAAACACGTTGTCTCAACTGTTGGTTCGAGCTCTTTGTCCCAATCAAGTTCGTTTCTGATTGCTTTTTAGACAAGATTATTGTTCTACGCCAAGGCCAAGTTGTTGAAGAAGGATCCTTCCAGGAGTTGGCCAATTTGAAAGGACACTTCCACGAGATGGTGACGAAGCAGTCCATTAGTTGACCTCACTCAGCTCCTCATCCGGTTCTTATTTCGTCTCTTAGTTGAGACGTACAAAAAGGATCTCTATAAACCACCTTTGTCTTGTACCCAAAGTGTACCATTTACATAAGGGACGACTAAACTTTATTTCGATTGTTCGAGTCTCAAAGGGATTTCACTTTAAGCAGCGATCTCATGTACAATTCCAATAAACTAACCCTTAACCAATATGTTACAGTCGAAATCAAAGGATCGGTAGTGAATGCGAGGTGACACATGAAACGCGATTGGAATTCAATTGACTCTCCCGGATTGTTTTCAGCTAAAGTTTTCTTCTTTTTGTGTATTCAAGACCTTCAGGGTACAAGTTCAAACGATCGGTTCTCTTTGATATTGTACAAGATTCTCTTTGTCCCGATTCAACAAAGCGCCCGTGTTGGATGTCGTTTTGGACAACTACTGTAACGAAGGGAGTGTTAGCTAGATCAAGAATGTCTCCAGAAACTTCGATAAACTCATTCAAAATCAAGCTAAGAAGTAATTCATCCAGTGTTTATTGATATTCGAAATCCCGAATAAGAGGCATGTAACTAAATGTTCACTAAATTTTATGGTAACCTAGTCACACTAACCAGCAACTTAACGGGACGTAAGCGCAAAAAGCGCTATGTTCAGCTTTACACCCATAAATAGCCTACACTTTTTTTCAAAAAAAGTGATCCAACCACCCCACCAGTCCCACATGGGTCCTTTAGTTTATGGTCAATATCCGTCTGCGAAAGCTATCATGGCATTCTCGTTAACGTTGATACGACCCTCGTGGTGCTGTCATCATGAACGAGGTGGTCTTGTCATGTCCCTCGTACTTGATTATCCACTCAAAGTGTCGTTCCATTTTCCCAACGGAGATTGCCCAATTGTGGGAACATCGGAAGCTTAAAACTTGATACCAATTGTTTCCGAACGAACCTGAACATACGAGTGTACTTCCATTCATTCATCCACCTCCAATTGCTTGATTGAGGCAGAATAAGTGGTCCTACCAACTGACTACGTAGTTGGTGACACGTAAGTGGTTGGTGAGTGTGACCCATGTTCTTGCATCGCTCTCACTAAATCTACCTTGGCATCACGAGGATGATGAGAAAGAAAAGTCTCGAGAGATCAAGACTAAGTGCTTGGCCATCAAGTCCGGTCTTCATCTCCTGAATGTGTGAGAAATGTTCTGATTTCTAAAGGGCACAACGAGGAAGTCGCCCGTCAATTCCTTTTGAACATTTTCAGATTGAGGACCAAAAAGATTGGCCTTCTTTCGACCTTAAACTGTGTCTTGTCGGCGCTTGTGGCTTCATGATTGGATGGGATCTATAATTGGACTCGGTTTGAAGCTAGTTTGAATTTGTGCCACGAGATCCACTTAGGAACACTCGATCCTGTCGAGATTGAAAAATATCGTGATCACTCACTGAAAGGTTCAAATTTCAAAAGTGTGGGCATTCAGTCAAACATTTCCACGGTGTAACTGGCTTCATTTTGGTATTTGGAATCCCTCAGCTCAGGCAAACAAAATTTATACCCACCAAGAAGCATGGTGTTCTTGAGTTTCTTAATGAACTCATGACTTTTTTGTTGTTGCAAATTTTGCATTCTCTACCTTTCCATGAGTTCGCAATTTTTTCACAAGCACGGCACAACAGTTCGTGACTGGCAATGCCAATCTGAGCATATCTCTGAGTAATTTGCAACTAACGAACTTGAAAACCTTTTTTAGTGGAGCCACAAAGAAAACATCGGAAATTAGATCAAAAGGGACGGTGCACAGACAAAACGGGACGCCCAAAGGTGCACACCCACTGTTCCAAATGGAGGTAGGTGCTCATGGGAAAAAGGACCAGGTTGCATCAAACGGACGAAGAAACAAACGAACGCATTCGGACGTTGGAGGTCATCTATTTTCGTCATTTGTTTCTGTCAGAGGCTTCAGAAGCAAAAGACTTTACTACGGTAACTGTTCATGTGAAGAGGACAAAGCGAGTTGGCGAGAGATTGATCGAGTGTAAATATATATGACCACTTCGGTGTGTCAACACAAACTTTATTATGTTAGTCTTAGTGGCTGAGGGGCCTATTCCAATTCTTGTTCTGCCAAGAATTGTGTATTTATTTACAACCTCCTGCGGACACTCATTCTGCCTTCACAAACTACAAAAAAAAAGAATGTATCTTGTTCCTCTTTTATCATCAGAAAATAGTGCTGAGCTTGCACAGAAATGCTACGATTTATGCTGATACATCTTTTAATGAACTTATTCAAATATTTCCAAGGTTCTAAATGAAGTCCCTTCGAATGTGCGTTTTGCTTGACCAGAAACAACGAAGCTGGACTTACCTAATGGAATGCCTGTGAAGTTAAAATGCTACCTAAAGCATAATCTAAAATGAAAAATGTACTTTACCATCTGTACCTCACCTTTTTGAGTGAGTGATGAACAAATTTTACTCAAAAATGTTTGATTCCCTAGGGAATGAAAGTTCAAGGATCCTTAAATTTCCAACGCCACATTAACGCATTCGAGCATTCGGTGTCATGAAATTCTATTTACAATTTCAAATGGTTCTTCGACAAAACTGACTGCACGATTTTGTTGTTAGCGAAAAATTTCAACTGGGCTGTCTTGGGAGATGGACTCGACTCGATCACCATTCCATTGCAAAATTACAGGAGTTTAGCCATTTATTCGTACGCGGCCTATGTTTATGAATAGCTAAGAGAATGAGCTATTTGCCATTGTACGTTTCATAGATAGATAGATAGATAGATTTATTTCAGGGACTCGTAATAACTTTGTAAGTGATAAATAAGTAAAATAAGATAAAACACGTCATTGGAAATAAGATAGTGAGATCCCTAGGATCCCCATAAACCGTTTGGTTTGTTTTCATGGGGAACCTTGACTAGATGAGACACATATGTAGGCCTGTGTCGGTCCGGTCAGTGTTTTCAAACTTGGCAGCCGGCACAACCTTTGTCACAGAGCTCAGGCTTGACATGGTTCACCAGGATATCTGAAATACTTGAACTTATTTGGAACAAGAGAAGCAATTTGAGACTGTACATTTGGTTGGATAGGAGCTTGTGATCATTTCCGTTACTAATTTGGTCCATCGCTTAAGAGATTTAGGCATGTTAAGAAGGGTAATGTCATTTGCTGAAGTAAAATTGTTCCAACAAGTTGGAAAGGAAATCACCGGGAGTCGTTGAAACCAGGATAGCTTGACTAGGCGAATGTTGAAACGTAAAAAGTTGCCACGCATTTCCTTGTGAGTAAAAGAGTTAATTATGTCAGGTACGTCTCGATTAAAACAGTTATACATAAATTTTAATTGGTTTATCTGGACCAGATCTTCAACTTTCAAGATTTTCATGATTTTAAATATGTGACTAGAGTGTGATCTGGATTTTGCTCCGACTATCCATCTGACAATTCGTTTCTGTAAAATGACTAGGCTGTCAACAGCCGAACTCTTGCCAAAAAATTCAATGCCATAGTTTAGACGGCTCTTGACCAATGCGTTGTAAAAGGCCAACCTCAACTTGGTTGATATTTCTTGCCTGGCCATAAAAAGTGTAAACATTATCTTTCTGACTGAATTACTGACAAGTCTTATATGTTCTTTCCAATTTAAACGATCATCAAGAGTCAAGCCGAGGAATTTGATGTTCTTTTCATTACAATGGGATCCAACTTGTTGAATCACGGACCCATTTAATTCTAATTTGAAGTCACAATTAATATTACGAGGACTAAATAGCATCACCCTGGTCTTGTCTAAATTCAAAACAAGTCTATTTTCTCTCAACCAATTTGCTAATTTTATCAAATCATTCTTAGCCTCCATTTCCATCACATTTAACTCATCGCCAAAGCATTGCAAGGTCGTGTCATCTGCAAACATTGTTACTTTAAAATTTGTCACATTTGGGAGATCATTAATGTAGATTAAGAACAGCAGTGGGCCTAATATGCTCCCTTGGGGGACTCCGCAAGTAACAGTTGAGGAATCAGATAAGGTACCATTTATACATACTAATTGTTTTCGATCTTTCAGGTAATTTTCAACCCATTTTAATATGTTTCCACTGAACCCGTAATTTAGCATTTTATTGACTAGAATATTGTGATTGACTGTGTCAAACGCCTTTTTTAAATCAATAAACACTCCAGCAGAATATTTGCATTCACTATGGTTGGATATATTTAGCAAGAAGTTTTGTACTGCGTGCATGGTGGAGTGTTTTGGCCTGAATCCAAACTGAGAACTTGTCAAGTGATCTTCGGCAAAAGAGGAAAATATTTGACGGTACACTACTTTTTCAAGAACTTTTGATAGAGACGATAAGATGCTAATGGGACGATAATTAGAAATACTTTCCCTATCCCCGCTTTTGAATAAAGGTATTACTTTCGCCACTTTCCAGTCATTGGGAATATAACCACTAATCAAAGAAATATTAATTAATCGAGTTAATGGTGTCGCAATTTCTGCTTTAATGGATTTTAAAACAGTATTGGATATTTCATCCAAACCACAACTAGATTTTTGAGGTAGTTTGTTAATTATTCTTAAAATATCTAATCGACTAACTACTTTAAAATAATATTTACGTGAATGACTAGTTTCAGGAACAAATTTCAAATAATTTTTACTATCAACAGATATCTCGTCGCTAAGGGCTTTTCCAATGGTCGAGAAATATTTATTGAAGGAATTGGCTATTTCTTCGGGATCACTAATCAAAGTCTGTTCGATTTTAAGTTTCAAAGGGACCTCATCATTGGTGCAATTGAAACCTAAAAGTCGCTTAGTCCCTTTCCATATTTGCCTAGAGTTACCTTCGTTTGACTCAAAGTAATTGTGCCAATATTTGGCCTTGGCCGACTTTATAAGCTTGAAATACATTTTGGAATACTCTCTCCATTTGTTGTGATTCGCCTCAGTTGGAGTTTGATGGAATTTTTTCAACAACTTTTGCTTATGTGCACGAGATTTTAAAAGACCTGATGACATCCATGGATTGCACTTATTATTAGATTTGGTCCGATGTTTGACTAAAGGACAAGATTCATGGAAGACACCCAAAAGTTGATTCTGGAAGTTGCAAAAAGACCCTTCAGGATCATTTTCATAAATTTTCCATTGAATGTTTTTGAGTAACATGCGAAAATAATTAAGGTTTTTGGGGCCTGTGGACCTTTTTGGTTTACTATCTTGGGTTATTTTACTCGCTTGTTCAGTTTCAATTGAAATAAACGGTGCCAAATGGTCACTAATATCACAGTTGAGTATACCACACTTCATATTCAATTTTCGATTAGTAAAAATATTGTCTATTAAAGAACTACAAGATGGGGTTATTCTGGTAGGTTTACTTATTGTTGGCACTAGTTCGAAGCTCATCATCAGGTCATTAAATTTGTTGGTTCTGTAGTTATCTTTCGAAAAGTCAATATTGAAATCTCCGCATAAGAAAATTGGCTTTTGTGTGCATCTAGTTAAAAGTTTTTCTAGTTCCTTTATCACGTTTTGAATAATGGCACCAGGAGGAATATAAACAGACATGATGGTGAACGTGTCTGTGTTAATAGCAATAGCTTCACAGACATCTGATATTAAGCATAGATCTTTTGGCCTTGAATATGAAACACTTTTATCAATAAGTATTCCTACTCCCCCTCCCTTGCGACCAACACGTGTTTCAGATTCAAAACTATAATTTTCGAATTTTAAGTTTGCGCTATTTGCTTGCCACACTTCTTGCAATGCAACAATTTTTGGTTCTTGCTTCAAAAGGGAGTCCTCTAGCTTGAACTTATTTGCTACGATGGACCGAACATTTAGGGAAACAAGCCACTGCTCACCTGTAGTCAATTCATCGCAATAGCCAAGATCGACCAATGCGGATGATTCACTCAGATAATCCGGCTCATCAGTCAAGTCTTCCATCAGGATGAGGAGTTTGAGACTAACCAAGACTTTCCACACATGACCGTTCCTCCACTTGTACGTAAAAACGCAAGAATATATGAAGAAAAGTAATAGAGCAAATTGAAATTGAATTACGGTAAAAACTAACAACACCCCAAGTCACGACATTCCTTGAGTTTAGTTCATCAAAGTGTTCAAGGATCATTTCTTCCGGGCTGTGTATCCACCTTGCTCACACCCCGAAGGGGATCATTGCGAAGGGATCGAGATGAAGACCTTGTCACCATCCGAGGCTCGGGAGGGTCCATCTCTTCCTCTTTTCCGTCATCAATATTTCCTCCTTCACCATTACTTCCTTTGTCATGTTTTTCTACTTCTTCTCTTTCCTTGGTACCTTTCCCTTTTGTTCTATCATTTTCATCTTGTTCTTTTTCGGACAGCCTCTTGGCAATGCGAGTACCGTTTCTAGTTGAAATATTGGTTTGTAAACTCAGGTCCTTCCTGGATCGAGTGTTCCTAGAGACAACCTTCCACTTGTTAATTCCATCCTCATTGTTGACTCCGTTAGGATGTTGGTTTATCTTGGGATCTTCTTCCTTGTTCATGATACTCTCCTCTTCTGCACACTCGTTGGCCAGGTCCAAAACACCAGCAACGTTTTCTTCTTGGTCAACGGATTTTGTCTCTTCGTCAATCAAGGGGGGTTGCTCCTGAGGTGTCAACTCATTCGGTCGTTCGGAATCGAACAAAGGGCACCCCTTCTTTAGATGGCCCTCTTTTCGACAGCGAAAACATCGTTGAACTTGGTCACGATGGCATATCCAAATCTTTCTTGATCCCACCACAATGAAGTCGGGTATTTTGGCAATCGGATGTATTAGGGCACGCATGTGACCGTTCGGGATTCCACCGAGTCGAGCATCATGGCGACTATCAAACAACTCATGAGTGAAGCCCGACTTGAGCTCTGCAAAAGCTTCAGTAGCCTTTGCTAATTCCGTCACTGGAACTTCTCCAAATGTATGGAGGTATCTCAACGGCATGAACCTTTGAGCTCCACGAACCACACACTTCCAGTTTACTGCATTGAAAGCGCGAGTGAACTCGAATTGCCCGCCAAAACGGGCTTTTACGTCAATCTCGTCATGAGTATGAATTCTTGACGTAGTGATTGTTGGCCCTCGAGTTATCATGAGAGCCGCAATCTCCGATTTTCGGATCTTCAAATCGGTAAATACGAAATCTGCCAACACAGACCACGGTAGGAAAGCATTGGCAGAGTCCGAAGAGAAATCCACCATTACGGACGAGTAACGCCGGACGTTGGTGATCTCCGTCGGCGCCTTTCTGGCCGCTTGAACGTAGTTCGGCGGAGTTTCCACATGGGGTAATCCCATTGAGGGTACAGGATCGGTCACCCCTTCATCGCTATGTGGTCTAGTTAGCGTATTCTTGACCGGGGAACGTTGAATCATATTTTTGCCCCTTCCCCCGGAGGGAGGCGGGACTTGCGGATTTTTCGTTCTTCAGTCGATTTCACAACTCTCGGTGGTTCAATTTCACACTATTTTGGCACCATAGGCGTAATAAGTGAATAAAAAACCTTATGAAAAACGAAGAGATGCAAAATTCACCTCTGCTCGCTTTCACAATCAGCTGCTCCCTATTAATATCAAACCGTTGGTTGAGGCGCTAAATCCAACTAAATGTGAAAGTTCTTTGTACGTAAAGTGATCATCTAACTTTCAATGGATGAGTGTAATCGAACTAATTCAGCTAGGGATTCTGGGGCCAAACTGGCTAGGGATGCGTCGGAGTCGAGACTCACCCTCCATAAAACTTATTCAAAATTCGTCAGCCCCACTCGTTTTCTTCATTTTGACAATCAATTCAAATAGGACTTTGCTCCTTACGTAACAAACTAAAACTATGAAATGTCAGAACCTAGTTCTGACCCATCCCTAGTCATTTTGGCCCCAGAATCCACAGCTGAATTCGTTCGATTACACTCATCCATTGTTGAAAGGTTAATGGACTTTATACCTAGAGTTAGTCTAGAACAAAATGAGGGATAGTTCATTTGCTATTGATTTGGTTCAAATTTCGTTGATTTTTCAGGTCAGGAGGGCTAAACAGTTTCAAAAATGGGCCTCCTGAGCCAAAAATAAACAAAATTGAACCAATTCAAGAGCAAATGGACGTTCCTTACTTGTTATGAACTCATTGTATGTATAAAATCTGTTAATCTTATTGCGAAAATTACTAGGCGTCGCTCCACGGACTATCGCATTTGCTTGGATAAACCGCCTCAACAAATGATTTGATAGGGGGATGCTCGAATCAAATTTTTCTTTTCAATTGTTTTTTTTTTTAATTCAACGCATGCAGTTGAAAACTTTTGGTTACAACGAAATCGTGCAGGGCAACTAATCCTTCTACAAATGACATTAAAGCCTTAAATATGTGCTAAAATGCTGAGTTTGAGGAGCATTGTTTATTGTGAAGACCACTCTAAAAAAGCAAATCTGGGACACATGCAAAAACTCGACAATTACTAAAAAGCTCCAATGAGCATTTTAATGCACGCTTATAGCTGCTTAAGCTATCTTTGATACATTTATGGGCAATTATTCAAAGCTTTTGCCCCTTCTTATTGAAGGGGGCAAAAGCTTTTCTTCTAATACTCAATAATTCAAGGTTCAATATTCTTAAGCGATCGGAGTACGGCAGGCGTTCATGGAAGGGATCTTTTTCGTAAAACGGCGTTGCACAGATTCCAAGAGCGTTATTTATGTCTTTGAACAAGCGCGGGGATCACACTTGAGAATCAAATTCGAGGATTGGTCTAACATTCTCAATAAATAATTTCCTAAGCATGATTGGGCTCCGTAACTCAAAGTGCCATCCATCTAAAGAGGCGTAACTCCGTGTTGGCCTTTCAAACAATAAAGCACAGTGTTTGCTGAATTTCAAATATGGATCGACAATCACTCCGAGTCTGAGCAAGATCCTTGAACTGTAGTTCAGTTGTATTGGGGTTGTTGGTGTTGTTAAGGCCATTTGGAAGCATTATGAAAGTTGCGGTTTTCAATTTAAAGTTTATTGTTTATTGTCGTAACCACTTTGATACACACCTACAGTAAGAATCGAGTTCGATTCTCTAGCTCGGGGTGCATATGAGTATCGGCGTGTAAAACTAATAGTAGAAAGAAAACAATAGTCAATGGAAAATGATAAAAAATCAATTTCAGGATTTGATGGCTTGTGTTTAGGGCGATTTTTTTAAATTGATTTCAGGTACGGTTTGACTGCTTCCTTAAACTTGGACTTCGTTTTCATTTCTCGAATGTTCTTTGGCACTAAATTCCATACACGAATTGTTTGGGCGCGAAAACTTCGGAAACGTACGTTTATTCATTTTGATATGGAGCAGATTCCCGTTTCTTGACGCCCCCTTGTCATGAATCGGATCCTCATCGGTTTGGTTGGATCAATGTATCTTGAAGTGCTGGCGATCTCAGATATGCATTCTATCCATTCTTGATTTTCAACATGATTAGGAAATCTGCAGCAATCCTACGGTGGAACAAGGGTTGAAGTTTTTATGTTTGTAGACGATGCTCATATGTCTGTTTCCTTCATGTTTTCCATGTCCAAGAACAACAAATACAATTATAGGGTGTCCAAGAATTGATGGTGCACCATGTTTTTGATTGTCATTCAGACGAAAAACAAGTTATTAATTGTACGATTTTAAAACCACAAAATACTTTGAATTGTACTTGCTAGATTGAAAACTGTGATTCTAAATCCCTGAGGAAACATTTAAAAGAACCAGAGTCACAGAGAAAGTTGGCCAAAACGGTATCTGAAAGGTGGTTCAGGAATGGCTTGTCGTCATTCACATGAACCAAGGTATCCCTAAATTAAATGATAAGTTTGTCATTGATAACAACACACGAGGAAAGAAGAGCTAGAGCTGTGACAAAAAATCTGTCAAAAAATGAGAGAATTTTGGCGAATATGACCATAGCAAGGGACAGATGATCCAGGGAAGAGACGCATTTTCTTTTAACCCAATTTTCAGTCATTGAAAATCGATTTTTTTTTTCTAATGCACCATCAACTTCCGGGCACCATGTACTCCCCCAAAACATTTTGTCAAGTGGAATTCTGAAGTCCATCATCGAAGTCAAGAATATAATAAAATACTCGAAAAGTTGACCCTTTCAGTTCCGTGAGCATTATCGTTTGAAAGATCCACTTGGAACTTTAGGAGAAAAAGTGATACTGATTAATCACTTGTCAGGAAATTATTTCAATCCAAGAGAGCTCTCGTTTTGGGAGAGGCTCCAGAAGTTGGGGCACAGCATGTAGCATAGAGCACATAGCACATCTCATATGGTGCAAATTAGTAGGTGAATTCATTTCAAGGATTTGTTCTTTGTTTTCTGTGGTCAAAAGCAACAAAATCATTGAAATAGCAACAATTAGCACGTGAAAACATCAATGAAGACCATTTTCACTTATTTTAGCGTGAAATTTCATTCAAAGCTCTTGCAAACTATGTAATATGAGATATGCTATGTGCTCTATGCTACGTGAACTCTCTGGAACCATGGCTGACCGGAATCCTACCCTCATGTAAGTTGTTCTAAAACCGGGAGAAAAGTGTGTTAAATCGTTAATTACTCAATATTTTGACAATAATTCTTCAAAATAATCTTTTGAAAGCATATATCTGTCTCTTGGACGTTAAAATTTGTGCTCATTTGTGTGATAAACCATCTACAAGCCTTCGTAGACATGTTGAATGCAAGAACTTGCTCATTTTACTACTATGGAGACAAGGAAGTTGGCCCCAACGGAAAGAAAAAAAGGTTGTCACAAACCTAGGCCAGGCTAATCCATTGAGGGGAATAGCTACCCCCTAGTAAAGCCTTTACCCCCTTGTGCAAAACGGCAAAATCTACAAAATTAACAAACGGAAAAGTGCCGAATGAGCAAGAAACGGTCAGTGGTACACATAAATGTAAAAAATAAATTGTTCAAAATTGCCCTTATTTCAACGTTTTCAAAAGAGCAATATTTAGAAGCAGGTTTGCTGACACATTTGTTGTTCGCATAGTCAGATAGCCTTTTCAATCCAATAGTGACCTTTTCCTTCAGTGTCTGTCAGGAACCTCTACAAGTTAATATATAAGTGTGGATCATATTTTGCTCCTGCAATAACGCAACTCACAATCAAGCTATTACTTTGGCCCAAGTTTTGGAGTTGAACTTTTTAAGAAATGTTTTTTTTGCTTTGAAATTTAAGAAGAAAAAAAAATTTTTTTTTTGACTAATTAGACGAAAAAAGTTGAGTGAAATTGCCGGATTAGACGAAAAAAGACGAATAAAATGCAAGACAAAAAAGACGAATAAATTTATTCGTCTTAAGTTCCTGTCCCAAGTCATAACTATGAGCAAGTATTGACTCGGGTTGAGCATTTGTTCTCGTAGATGTTATCAAAAAAATAAGCCAAATGAAAATCTAATAATTGATATTGCAAGTAATAGTGAAGAAACAGTTTAGAAAAATGTATTGATGATAATGAAAAAAGGTGTGTTCTAACAAAACCAATCAACCAATAGCAATCCAAACCGTTGGTTAGGTTGATTACCTTCTGATGCTTGTAAAACCCTTCTTCGAAGAATTCTCGATTGAAAAAGAACGTCCCCACTTGGACAGCACATCAGAGGCTAGTTTTTTAGTTTTTAGACGCAAAGATCAATCTCAAGATTGGACTTATAGTACTGTAGTACGATCTTGAGATCGATCTTTTGCGTCTAAAAAACTAGCCTCAGATTTCAACCAATGCTGAACTACTCTGTCAACCAGAAAAATATATTTTCAGTACCTACCCCTTTACGCACAGACAACTTTCTTGCAAGTTTGATCGATCAAAGTTAGAGGGAAAGTTAATATCCGCAGAGGACAATTCTTCAATAATTTGATTAAGTTGGATGGAGCCATAGTATTTGGACGAAATTTCGATTGGAAATTGGCACTTCAAATCTAATCGATTCAAATTAGATTCACGAATAGTTTAAGGGTACTTTTCAGTCCCTCCCTTTGGATAAATGGTGCCCTGAGATGTTTAGAGAAATGTAACATTTGTGAGCATTAGCAATGATTTTAAAAGCATTTTGATTCTCCATTCATCCATGCTCAATGACAGATGTGATCTAGCATCCAAAAGATTCACTAACTTGTGGCTAATATCCCCGGTGATCATTCTTTCTTGATGTTAATGCCATGCAAATAAACTCGTTTGAGCAAAAAGAGCCCGAACAGCATGTTTCTTGATGTATCGTTTCGATAACGAAGTTCAAAATCCCACGGAATTAAAATCAAAAGCCCTAAAAGTGACGAATGAAACTATTAGTCTCTACGCACTAACAGTACATTGTAGTGATGGGAGGCAAACAGGAGCTTGGGCAAGCGGTCCGGTACAGTACCTTGGACTTGCCGAAACTTGGGTCTACTTGGGTGCCTGTACAAGTATTTTTCCCACCTTACAGGTTTGCCAAATTTGCTAGGAATGAAGACTAAACCTTCGGCATCAGAATTTCAATTAACCAGAAAGTTTCAGCGAAATAGGGCCCATGCCCTTGTTAGGATGGATTTTTAGATGAAAATACACAATTCAAAGCTTTTGTATCGAGAAATGCAAAAGCTTTTGAGAATATTTCAAAAAAAAAAGAGTTGGCATTTTACTTTTTCATGCCGGCAACTCTGAGTGAACGAGATTGTTCTGGAAGTGTGACTTCTAAATCTCGGTCTTGATTAGCCTCAAAAGTGCATTCATGTGTGGCCTAGAACCGAAACAAAAACAACAACATGGTTTTGCAAATGCTATCCAAATTGAAATATTTTTTTGTATCACTTCCACTATTTATTGCTAAATTATTAAGGTCAAAAGATCATCGATAATGCAACTTGACATTTTTTCTTCTAAGTCACACTGCAAGTATCTTTACTCTTCAAAGAGCAACTGCCGGCAACTGCATCTTCCAATGTTCCTTGAGCTTGCCAAGTGTATTGGTGTATTGCCCAAGTAATGCTTGTCAACAACTTGTTCTTGGGTGTTTGTGATGACTCATTACTTGCCCAAGTCACATCACTAGTACATTGGGCATGATTTTTTTCTCCAGGTGTGGAACAATTTTTTGATTTGTTGTTTTTCTTTGTTTGGTTTTGATTCTCAGATGGTGATGATTTGTTTGTTCCAAATCCAAAACCCTTGGCTCATGATGTCACAGTTTAGATCAGACTGTTCTGAGGCCAACCCTCTGTTTCGTTCCATTTCCAGATAAATTGAAAGCCAAACATAAGATAGACCTGTGGAAATGAAAAAGTTATTCGATTACACGGAATCACAAAATGCCTCGTTGATCTCAGTCACCTTTGCTCGATCATGTTGGAATTGAATCGAAGACAACAACACCAAAAACATCTGAAACTGGTCTCAACTGTGTGAAAACTGAACTTGCAAGTTAAATCGGCATTCGAGTTCCACAAGAGAATGAATGATCATTTCATGTGATATTTTTTTCTGTTGTTTAACAAATACCTATCTAAAGGTAGGATTTTGGAAATTTTGAGGCTTTGATGGCTCTTTGTACCTTAATCGCCCTTACTTAAGAGGCTGTTGAGCTCAAAAACAAATCATTAGGTTGCTAGGTAAAAAAGATTGCTTCGTCAGATTGGTCCCCCTGTTTAAAGAACACACATGATTAAATTGCTGGAAAATCAAGTCTCTGATTGATACTTTACATAAACAGATAGAAACAATCTAGTAAGCTTGACGGCAAATCATATGTCATGTCTGATTTTAAAGATTTTGCAACAATTTTGAAAACTTTAAAAAGCGTAGTTCTAGTACAAAGACGCCATACAATCTACACTGTATATTGATTGTTGTGACCAGGTTTGATATCAAATTTGAAATGCCTTTTCAGGACAGCAAGTTTAAAATGATCGAATTATTATGTACGTATAACCAAAGTCGAAAACTTCTGCTTTGGGTCAGGTTGGGCCAAATGTTCGTTCACTGCTTTGGAAATATGATAATACAATCCATCATAAGCAAACATCAACCGTTTGAAATGAACCAATGAGCGTTACATGCTACCAACAATCACGCTTTTTGGACGTATTTTTTAGTTAATGTATATAAATGCCAATCGGCGAAACACCTCAGTGTTTTGTGTCCATCATAAAGACCCTTCTGGAGTTTGCATATGGAATTGAGTAGTGTATTCATACCCTTTTCAACAACAAATAAAACTTTGACAACAATTCCCTGCCTTGGGCAGATGAATGATTGGCAGGCATTTTCAATTTGCTGTTGCCTTGAAAGGGATCGAAGGAAAAAGTCTGAGAATGGGGAGAGGAAGTTTATGATTCAGTTACTGTATATGTAGCTTTAGAAAATAAACGACATTTGAAATATTATGGTTATATGAAACATGTAAATCAACATTATAAAACTTTTCAAATTAAAGGTAGTGTTTTTTGTTGACAGAATCATGTTCCGTCGTTGTTAGTGGAAATGTAAGTACATTTCGTTTTTCAACATCTCTTTAAGATTCAAAGTCCATTAGCATATACAATCTTGGGCGAGACTTTGGTGGAGGTGCCCTTGCTAAGAATAATAAGTTTTAACCTTGGTGATCCTTATCTTTGATTTTATTTTATCATATAAAAGAGACGCATTCACTTCCCATATAAATCACTTGATGAATTACGTGGTCTCTTGTAGGACAGTGCACTCTATCCGTTGACTCCACGTCTTCCTCCTTTAATTCTCGATCTTCGTCTTACTTTCCAACACAATCGTTTTCCATGGCACAAGCTCTCCGACGCCTCATTATGACTTTGGAAAGTTCAATTTTATTGTTAAATTTACAATTCAAAGTTCCCATCATCTTTCCAAACCGCAAGCAAAATTGTTATTGATTTTTCGCTCCAGCTCTCGACAGATTATGAAGCGTATATGTAATTTTAAATTCACTCTGCAATAGCAAACCAAGAGGAATCAAGTATGTAGACCGCATTTGATTCAAATGTATCAACTTTCAATTTTGCAAAAAAACTCAAGTATCTCGTATTATTAGTACTAATAACCAATAAATATTTTTAGGCTGGAAAAAAGAAATTTGGATTAAATTTAGTTCAATCTTAATTCTCTGAAGTAGCTTTAATCCAGAGAAAAAGGTCTATGATTTTGCGTTAGCAAAAGCTTGAATATTTTTGTCTCTGTCCAGTCCCTTTTCGAAACTAACAAAACATGATTTTCTATTGGCCGCATGTTAACGCACTTAATTCAAAAACGTGAGAATTTTACGAAAATCAAGTCGAAATAGCATTCGTCGAGTATATACTCTCCCTAGTTGCTACGTTTCAAACACAGGAGTTGTCACGAGTATAATATACTCGAGGCCGTTAATCTGACTTGATTTTGGTGTGCTCTCGCTTTTAAATTAGGTACGTTAACATGCGGCCATGTTTGTGCGTAGGACGGTCTATGGAAGAATATTGCCAACTGGTACGGGAACACCTGACCAATAGTCCAAAGTCACATTGTGTAAGACTGATTGAATGACATATTGAATAATGAAAGGCTTGCAGTCGTAGAGTAAGAGTTAAACTGTCATCAATTATCCACAACACTCTGAGGTTCGTGGGTCCGAATACCGGACTTGCTGATCCGTAGTGACCTTGGGATTAATTTACAAGCAGTAGTCACGACTTTAACAACTTAAATGAGCGAACCTGCCGTCATGCCCGAGAGTGAAGCAATAGTTAAAGCTTGTTGAAGCCCCAGTGTTTTCTGACTTCGGAAAAACAAGAAACAATTTCCAATTAACAAATCAATTTCAAAAGGTAAGAATAACATTTCAAACCATATTTAAGACTCTATCATAGTCGGAAGCAAAGCTTCAAGTTTAACCCTGAAATGAATAGCGTGACTCCGATGCCTACGGTAATTTACGGACCACCGCTGAAAGGACGACCAACCGCGGCCAAATGAAGAAAGGAATCGACGAGCTTTGACAAGGTAACCCCGATCCAAGAGCGGGCCAATGCTAGACAAATAGCATCTGATGGCTCTCTTCAATGGATGGATGGCCGTTGGGTTGGTTCCTCTTCGCTTCGTGGTCTTCTTTCTCCTCGTTCCCGGTCTCGTTCGACCGAAAGATCGTTCTAGTAATTGGTTCAGGGTAACCAGGGCTACTTCAAGGGGGAAATCTTTGGATCAGTCAGTTTTATCAAAGGGGGTTCACAGACAAGAGCTGCTGCATTGGCATCACACGAGAACATCGAACAAAACTTCTCACCTTCCGAGATTTGATCGTGTGCATGGTGCTGGCACCAGACCCAAGGATAAGGTAACACTTTTGCTACACGGATTTCCACGGTTAAACATGTTGAAGGTGGACATCCAAAAGATCGACATTTGTCAGACGGCCACGATTAAAAGATGAACGTTAGCAGTTTTCTACAATTCCTTGATCTGACTGCGTTTTTAAGCATGACCAAATCTTACATGAAAACATGAATTGAATTTACGAAACTGATCCTTGGGCTTAATTTGGAAACCCATTGAAAATATATCACGAGTTATACCATAGTGATTAATGGCTAATCCAACCTCAAAAGTTTACAAAAACGGGTCATGCTTAGTTATGAGGGAATCAGATTCAGGGTCAAGAAAAACCTTTGGGAATTGTTTGGTGAAGCATTTCGAAGGAACAGTGAAGTTGTTTACCTAATCGGAGATCGTAACAAAGTGTCTTCACTGCACTCAAGAACCAATTTTGTTTTGAAAATTGAAACGATCAAATCCTCCAAACACATTGTGGAAAGTTTATTATACATTTTTGAAACTTTCTTGAGTTTCGGCTAAAGTTCATCTCGTGGTCGTGACCTTGTACTAAAAACGTACTCCTATTTTATCAAGACAAATGGTGATAATAAGGTCAAGCTTATTCGGTCACATGGGCAAGGGCAAATTTGCTTAAACGACATGTAATTGTCCTATTCGATCAAAATGTGAAACTGTTAAACTTCCAATTCGTTTGCACACCTTTGCCAAAAATGGCTTATTTTTGGAGTGTTTTCAACTTTTGAATTGCAACTAGTGTGTGTAGGAACTGCACTTTAAAATAAATGTAAAATTCAACATAAATGGGTTACAGAACCTTTTGCAAATAGTTAATTCAGCCAAAACTAGTAGAAAATGTTGTCAATATATTTTATCATTATTCTCATATTCAGCATGGGCTCGGAGACTTTTGATTAATCTGTTGTTTTATAATTTGTCTGACTTTTTCCCCTCTAAATTGTGTATAGTATATTAACCATGTATTAAAGACAAAGTAATTTGCATTTCATAGTTTGGGAGGATTGACGTTAAGTATATTTTCTTTTTTTGCTTGAACAAAAGAATGCCCTTACTAGTGGAAAATAGTGAAACAACAAATTATTATAAGTTACAAAAAATAGTACCATTTTTGCACTTTACAATGAGCATTTCTTAAACTCCAATTTATAGCTTGGAATTTGAAAAACATCGCATTCCCAAAGAGAGAAGTTTTTTGTAATGCATCAAACCTTGGGATTCTTTTTAAGTAAAAGAAAAGTAAAGAACGCATCAAAATTCTTATTTCAAACACCAAAACATTAAAAATGTATCAAGCCTATCAGCGAATATATTCAAATGTTTCCAGCCCCTTTGCAGACTCAGAAACGGTTAGTCCCCCGAAAGCGTCCTTTACGTTTCGGGAACTGCAAATAATGTGGTCAACCATTGAATAAATCATGAACCAGCTATTGCGGTGTTTCCAGTTCGCGAGATTCTCTCTCACCCCTGTGACTTACCATTAGTCACCGAGAAACATTAGAAACTTTCTTTGGTTGCCGAACCCAGGGTTGGCAAAGAATTCGTCAGCCATTTCCTTAGGCGAAGTAATGCTTAAAGTAACTAATGTTAAAAGTTATGTAATGTCCTGGGATCGAACCCATGAACCCGAGCATAGCTCGGTCGCGCGTTAACCAACTGCGCTATACCATCTTCCCCATCTTATATTATTATTATAAAAAATATACTATTTGCAATCAAAATTTCCCCTCATTTGGTCAACCTAAGCCTCGTCAAGGTTCATTTTGGCTCTAAATATTTTAAGAAATTTCTAATATATCTTCATGACACATTTTTTACTCATACATGGCCGCCTGTAAAACAGTTCTCCTCAAACCCAACACTACATTGTTAAAAAATGGTTCGTTGAATTTTCGAAAAAAATCGAAATGGAAGCAAGCCAACTCTGCTATATAAGGAACTCATCACATATTTTATTCACGCGAGAAACTGAAACAAACATGACATGACACCAACATCATATCAAACTCTCATTCCTTTAACAAAACAAGTAACAAATGATTAGGCAAGTGTCAGTGGACTTCAACGATAAGGATGGAAACAAATTTTCTCAATTTTGTTCATGGCATCAACGTAAAGAATAAGTGCAGCACTAACGATCACATACTTCTACAGGGTACCATTATTTCGACAATTTTTCAGCTTCGTGGAACATTTTGGCTCCAAGTTTGCGCTAGGTATATACATAATAATGCAAAGAAAGATTGCATGAAGTAACTCCCATCATATAATATGTACCACTGTGTTTTTATCTATAGAATAAGGTCAGAAATCAAAGTAAACCTCGTATTTTTTGGAAAGGTCAATGAAAAAAAACAAATCTGGGCCATTAAAGCGAAAGACAAACGTGCCCTTCATTATTGTCCATGTTCCAGAGGTTCTTGGATATGGCAATCAAACGTCCAATCAAAACATTTCATGTCGTCTCATGCAACACTACCAAGTTGACAACAGAGCAATGCAATCCCGTGATTTGAAACTGCTTATCGACCAAATGGGGTTTTGAACCATGTTATGCTTTTTGCATTGTAGAGCGACCACTAGAGCAATGCCCATACTTGGTGACGTGGTCCCTGGTCGAAAATTACACGTGTCCCTTTTCGCTGCCTTCTTTGTGCTCGCTATTTCTCAATCTCGTGGAGCTTCGTTTCCATCTTCGTCGTCAACGTCGTCTTCATTACCTCTTTCACTCTCATCTCTGTTGGCAGGAGCATCGGGCTCCTCATCGTCATCGTCTTCGTTACAATCGTCCAAGAAGATTCCCATCATCCGCCTTGATACTTACAGATATCCTCATTTCAAAGAGGGACCTTCGAATCACCATCTCCATCATGAGCAGGTGAGATTATATCGTAGATTAGGTCCCAAAGCAGGGATTAATTAGTGTCCATCCAGTCCAAAAAGGCAACATAGGGTAGGAAACAGAGAGAGAAGGATGACTGTCTGCATGCAGCGGATGAAGGCTCCAGGGACGTAGGTGATTATTGCACCTGAGTGCTTACGTGGTCAATGAGATTTTCTGGCTTGCCTTGGACACACTGAATTAAAACGAATGTGTTCCATGGTCATTCAAGACCACATATGTTCATATGTTATTCTTGGACAGCCTTTGGGTGGGATGGAAGCAAGTGCGTATTTGTTTAGAATGTACATGCATAATTCACATACTGGTTCCATTATATTGGTTGGTTCTTTCTCATGCCTCAATTACAATGGTTGAAGTTTTAACAATTGAAAAAACACGTTATAAAAAAGAAGATATACGTATGTGCAAAACAACGAGAAGGTGATATTTTTACTACTAAATAATGGATAGTGGGACTTCACCAAATTCGAAGCATTCCGCAAGAAATGTTTTATTAAATGCACCTGATCTATTAAATGCAACCTGATTAAATCATTAAGTTTTTTTATTCTTTTGGTAGCGTCTATTTTCACAAAATTGGACGTGAAGGATGTGGAAAAAGGATCTGAGTTTCTACAAATTGATTTAGGACGGAGCATGTAAAGGTTATTGCAGTTTCCAACTAAATATTCTATATTTTCCAATTCAAATCGAATAAACAAGAAAAAAGGTAATCATGGCACCGAGCGCAATTTATCTTTGAGAATACATCGAAATATTCCACATGTTTTTTTTTCAAATAGTTCATAACGCTATGTAGGTTGTTCAACACTAGGCGGAAATTACTAGTGATGTCATCTTTTTTGGCGTGAAAAAAAGTTCGGAAGACATCGGTGTTTCTGATGAGCGTGAAAGGCAGCTAAAACGAAGATTTAGGCCTGGTAATTGCAACAATTCCTTTCTCATCTCCACAACTTGAAGTTGGAATAGCAATTATTGATTTTTTTTGCAAAAATACGTTTTGTTGCTTTTATCTAAAATTTCGCCACATAAATATTGAGAGGGTTCTTCCGAATTTTTGAGTTGCGTCAGGAACTGATCTCCTCTGGCCATCTTGTTATTCAAAGTCGGGCATTCCTAATTTCGAAGTTCGGAAGAGCCCTCTCAACTTATGTTGCGAAATTTTAGATAAAAACAACAAAACATACTTCTTTGCAAATACAATGTCAAGAATTGCTATTTTAACTTCAAGTTGTGCAGATAAGAAAGGCATTGTTGCAATTACCAGGCCTAAACCTTCGTTTCAGTTACCTCGCACACTCATCAGAAACACGGGTCTTCCGAACTTTTTTTCCCGCCAAAAATGATGACGTCACTAGTAATTGCTGTAAGTAAAGAAAAACAAAGTGGGACCAGGCAAGGACCAAGGCTCATAATCAAACTTGTTTCAAGTGCCGACAAAGATATTGGTTATTTTTTATTTAACGGCTAATTTGTGAAAAGATGGTTGATTGAAAAAAATAGGAAGTATTGTTGCACCAAAACTCCAATTCCTTAAAAAAAGAGAAAAAGAGTATCGGAGGAAACCAGAGGAATGTCACACAAATCTTCTTTTCAAATCATATTCAATTACATTACAAATAGTCTAATCAAAACCAAAGCGAAGAAATTTTTTCACGACCTTTTTTAGTCTCGTCCGCTGACTTTCAAAGGTCAGAACAAATGGCACATCAGCTGTTCAGCATCGAAACAGGAATACGACCGTTATGGACTTTGGCGATTTCCAATTGGAGTGTACGGTTGGCCCCCATGTTTAATCCAACGTTTCTCAAATTGCTTCTCTAAGATTTCGCAACCTTTTATACGGGTCAATCCAGTTTCTTCGAGACGAAATTCGCACATCCGAAAAGAGTCCTTCCCAGCAACCGAAAGTAGTGGTTCCCGGTCTGAATACAGTTCCATCTGACGTCCAATCCAGTCCCCATCAAAATGGGCATACCATCGGCCGGGCGAGGGTTCCTCAGTTGAGCCTTGTTGATTGAGTTCCATATTAATATTTGGAATTTCCAACCGAAAATAACGTTGCTCTGTATTGATCAAGGATGAGGGTGAGAGCGAAACATTGGCCTCCTTGAATTTGGCCACTTCTTCAACAATTTTTTTTGGAACCCGAATGTTTCTTTTACTCGCAGGGAATTCTTTTTCGTTGGATTTTTGCCAATCGTGGTAAACTTTGGAGCGCCGGAAAATCTCTTGGCGACAAGTTGAAAGAAACTCGATGTCACAGGACGTATTCATTGAGTCGCGAAGTTTGACAAAGGTCCAATTAGATAAATTATACTTCGGAGGAGCCTGTTCTGTTTTTGGGGTGGTTGCTTTGGAAACCATTTTCTTTTGCATCTCCGCTTCCTCCATCCTTCTTTTGACTTCCATCTCGGCCTTTAATTTCTTTTCTTGTTCCACTTTAACTCGTTTCTTCTCCTCATCGATCTTCCGTTGTTTCTCAGCCTCCATTTCTCGCTGGAGTTTCTTCATCCTTTCTTGCTCTTCGGCGATCTTCTGATCCTTGATCTTCTTCTGAGCCGAATCAATCGCTCCATAGATCTTGTCCACCAACAACTGATATCGCGCATCCAAAACACTAATCTTCACTGGGAACGTGGCACGTACCCAACTGATTTCTGTCTGGAGCTCTCTGTTGAGCTCTTGGGCATTTTGTTTCACGGCTGCTTGATCCTTGGTCAAACTTTGGCTCATCTTTTCGATTTGCGTGATTTGTTCCACGAGCTTCCGTAGACGTTTGATGGCTTTGAACCTGGGAGCGTGCTTCTTTTTAGCCAAATACATTCGTGTGAACTTTTGAATCACCACCAAAGCCTCACGACGATAAATAATCTTATTCTTCAACTTGATCACAGATAAGGCTCCCCATTGGGCCTTCTTCCATTGACTGCACAGGATCCAGTGATACACTTTCTCGATGAGGCTTTGCAGGTGCTTGGGATCAGCTTTCATCATTTGATCGAACTCGGCAAACTTTCCCGGACGAAAGAACACTTTTGTGAGTCCAAACTTGAAGTCGTTATCATCCAAGCCCAACGCTTTGAAGAGGGCCTTGCAAAAGAGCCGTGGGTTCAATCGGGCCAATTTGGGCGGCATGTATTTCTTGTACATGGAGTAAAGCTCCGAGAATTGAGTTCGTGATGGATAGCCTTGCTGCATGAGCTCTAGTACACTCGTCATGCCAGCACATTGAAGCTGAGACAAGATTGAACCTCCTTCAAAGGTCCTTGCAATCATTTTAACATTGGGTTTGATACATCGAATGAAACTTGTACCGGTAGATTCCAGCTTCTCCATGAGCGATGCCAATTGCGTCTGAAATTTGGATCCTACTGAGATGAAGGTCAGCTTGCCTTTGGGCGCACTCTTCTTTTCACCGGTGGCAAACAAGCCCCTAACAAAAGAATTTTGGCACTCTTGGACTAAAACTTCTAATGAGGCATGAAGGGCGTCATTGTTCTTCTCGATGAATTGTGCCGTTTGGTAGCAAACTGTTCCTGCAAAATGTCGAATAACGAATCCATTTTCATCATGAATTTCTCGATGTTTTCGTTCTTTAGAGTGTCTGGGCAACGCCAAACGCGAATAGGGACCGCCATTCCTCTCATGTACCTCCAAAGTAAAGTGCCTATTGGAGGGTTTGGGCAATTTCGATTCCTCATCCAGCAAACTAAAAAGCCCATTTCCTTTGGCTTCAATGAGATCAATGCAGTCCTGATTGTCCACAAAATTGATCCGCTTCACGCCCAACCCCTCTCGTTCGTAAAGCTCTTGCTCAACCTTTAGAATTCTCTGATTGAAAAACTGTTGGAGTTTCTCGTTGCAATAGTTGATGCAGAATTGCTCAAAGCTGTTGACTGTGAAGTACTCAAAGCCAGCAATGTCGAGCACTCCAATGTAGTAAGAAGATTGCTCGAACGGAATACTGTCATTGATTTGCTTTACAATGAAGTCAAACAGACTGCTATAAATGGCCTTGGCCAAGGCATCTCGGGCGTTGGTGGCTTCGTGAACCTTCAAAGGGACCATGATAACGGTACCTTTGTAACCTCCTTTGGCTGCTTGCATTACTCTGGCTGTCAAAGAGCGACGCAACTCATCTGCGTCCAAGCCCATGAGAGAGGCAACCACTTGAAGGGAATCCTCAGAGTCATCGGTCACTCGACAACCGCCTCGATTGTCATCCGGGTCATCTTCGAATTCGATGTTTCCCAAATGGAGGACGGTGGCAATGGTCGAGTAAACTTGTTGCCGAACTTGGGCATCCATTCCTACTTTTTCTAAATCTGCATCCACCTGTTGAAAGTCCTTGGCATCGTTTCGAATGGGATCAACAAGGGCTCCTTGTTGCAAATGAGCCTGCGACTTTCTCTCTTTTGGGATAAGAGCGTCATCATTTTCGGTACTGAAATATTGTGTGCATCCCTGTCGAAGGGAATGAAAGTGGTCGGGAGAATTCAGGTGCAACTTTTTATAAAGATTAGAAGGAGCCCCTGCGCACAATTGATAAAATATGTGATAGTTCCTTTCCCTTAAGGCATTGTTCGTCACTCGTGTTTTTTCGAGCAAGTAATGCGAGATATATCCGCCGACGACAGAAAACTTCGTGTCAAAATGGATTTCGATGAACTTGCCAAATCGAGAACTGTTGTTGTTTCGAATGGTCTTGGCGTTTCCAAACGCCTCCAAAATGGGATTAGCATTCAAAATTTTGGATTCCAGGGCGCCTGCACTCTGTCCAAAGTTATCACAAAGGTATTTCAAGATGTATTTCGTTGATTCGGTCTTGCCCGCTCCGGATTCGCCAGACACAATAATGGATTGAGATTGCTTCAGAACTTTCATGTCCCTGAAAGCCTTGTCGGCAATAGCAAATACGTGAGGTGGTAAGGTACCCAAAGAACGCCCTTGATAAATCTTGAAGGTCGAGGAATCATATAATTTCTCAACTTCTGTATAAGGGTTGATGGCGATCAAAATGTTGGCCACATAGGTATAAATCTTGTCCTTGTCATATCGGCGCTTGATGTTGTTCAAGAGAGTGGCTTCATTCAGGTAAATAAGACCACAGTTGTCATCTACGTCTTTTGCGTCGTCGTCTTCTGCGGGGTAAATGTCTTTAAAGAGTGTTACCACTTTCTTTTTGTTTGGTGCGAACGGCTCAACTGTGACCGTATCTCCTCCTAGGTCAGTTATTCTGCCTCGGATAAAGCCCTCTTCAGGGTCTGGCACCCAAACCTTTTCCTTATCCATTGAGTCTAAAAAAAAGTTACATATAAGTTTTGGATAGCAATAACTGTTTTAAAAACCTTAACAGAAAGATATGTTTTCATGTAGTTTCAAACAACATTTCTTCGTTTGCTGGCTCTTGTAAGAATTAATTCGAACTAATAATGAATTCCATTTGGTGTGGACAGTGGATCTATTTACAAATAAAACTTTGATGTACTTATTTCAGGTAAATCTGATACTTAATTTTTCAGTGTAGACGAATCAGACCATAATACCTCGTAAGCGAAAAACAACCTTAAAATTGTTTTAAAAAATGAATAAAAAATTCCGCCAAACGACATATTATTTTCCGGTCTCGAATTGTTTAATTTTGTAAAACTGGAAAAACAGTCTCTTGAAAAGGAAGCTTATATTGGTACTCAAAATTCAAACAATTTATGATGAAAGAATGAACGAAAGAATCCAAGCTAAATGTGATGTGAATTGTTGATCAAAAGCGCTCCGGTGGCTCAAAGACGAAACTTCAAACTCATTTACTCTTGTTATATTTCATTTCAAACCTGATGCATTTTTCAGCAAGCTCCGCGATAATTTCGCTATTCACACCGAAATATTTTCAAAATTTTAATGCTTCACAGCCAAGCAACACTTAGATTGAGAGATACGGGAACGCAACCATTTTTTTCAATTTTCATTTCGAATTCAACGGTGCAACAACGTTTGGCCAACAATGGGTCTGATTCTCTAACAATTTTGAGGCTAATGATCATACCTTGTCAAATAATACATATCATTGCATGAAATACTCCTAAAATGCATATTTTTGGCAACTATGTATCAAATACGTACACTACACTAATGGCGGTGTACTACACTAAGGCTAGCTCGAACAATGAATTAGTCCGGCCCAGTTTTGTGACAACTTTTTTTTTCTTTCCGCTGGGGCCAACTTCCTTGTCTCCATAGTAGCAAAATGAGCGAGTGCTTTGTTTCAAACATGTCTACGAAGGCTTGCAAATGGCCGATCACAAAAATAAGCACAAATTCTAAGGTCCAAGGGGTAGATATATGCTGTGAAAGGGTCATTTTGAAGAGTTATTGTCAAAATAATGAGTAATTAACGATTTAACACACACTTCTCCCGGCTGTGCCATGTAGTCGGAGAGTGGTTGCTGACTAGAAGCTTTATTCTTTTTGAGAGAGGCTTTTATACAAACATATATATATGACTAGAAGTGAGCACGAGCATATAAGAAGGAGCAATAAGCTACAAACTAAAACCGCTACAAGGAATGGGATTCCCTGTAAAGAGAGTTAATGATTAATATAGTTTATAAAATTACCGTTTATATGAAATTTGATCTGCCAATGAGTTACTGTTGGCAGATCTGTACAATCCTTGAATAGTGGGTTGGTCAGGAATAGTATTCAAAAATTTGTCCAATCCTGCCTTAAATGCTGTTAGAGGATCAGCTCCTACATATTCCCGACAAAGACTAATGGGTAACAAATTGAACAATAAAGGAGCCCGATAAAGAAGAGAGGAGGACTTCATTGTTCGTACTAGTCTCGATTCCCTTGGATTTGGAGGTGCTCTCAAAAGGCAAGTAAAACCTCTACGATCGCTACAACTGATCTCAAATCCTGGGTTAGGACAGAGCCCATGAATGCTCTTGAAAACATACAGTATCAGATACCTTTCGTACCTTCTCTGAGTACTGTACAGCCCTAACTTCTTGAGCCTCTCCCAATACGAGAGCTCTCTCATTCCTGTGATGTTCCTAGTAAAACATCTTTGAACCTGCTCGACCTTTTGCAAACCTGCCGAACTCATATACCCCATGTTCCAAAATTAAGGTAACACTTACAAAAATGGGCATAACTTTTAACTGAAAGATTTTCGTGAACATCGAATAAAAGGTTTCATGATCTTGAGAGTCTACCAGTTGCCCTTGTTTACTTTAAACATCATTTCCTTCACCCTGAACAACATGGAGACCAAGCGCCAAATGGTGATCGACATGGAGTCGCGCGGAAAGACGGTGACGGAGACCTTCAAGGCCATGGGAATCAGCCGAAAGGCCATCTATGCCATCAAAAAAAAAGGTTCGAGGAGCGCAGAACTAGCAAGAGGAAGAAAGGGCAGGGACGGAAGAGGTTGGTAAGGACAAAAGTCAAGATTATCGTTGTCAAAAATCGCGTGAAGAGGAATCCAGTCCGGACCATTTGTGGCATGGCCAAGGCCATGTCCTTGACCCCGAGCACAGTCCATAGGATTGTTCATGACGATCTGGGAATGAAGTCGAGAGCCAGGAGGAAAAAGCACCTCATCAACAAAAATCAAGGCCAAGAGGCTTGCTAGGTCAAAGAAGCTGCTGAACAAGCTGAAGGCCGGAACACCGACGATTTTGTTTTCAGACGAAAAACTTTGCCGGGTCGATCGTGTCTCCAACAGCCGTACTGATCGATACATTATAGACAAAAGGCCGGAAGATGTCCCCGACAACGTCAAGTTCACGTTCAAGACGAAGCACGCGGCCTCCGTGATGGTCTTAGGCGTCGTGGCCTCACCGTCTTTCCGCGCGACTCCATGTCGATCACCATTTGGCGCTTGGTCTCCATGTTGTTCAGGGTGAAGGAAATGATGTTTAAAGTAAACAAGGGCAACTGGTAGACTCTCAAGATCATGAAACCTTTTATTCGATGTTCACGAAAATCTTTCAGTTAAAAGTTATGCCCATTTTTGTAAGTGTTACCTTAATTTTGGAACATGGGGTAATGATAATTTTACGCGGTAACGTTAATGCTTAACTTTCTTTACAGGGAATCCCATTCCTTGGAGCGTTAATAGAAAATCTGCAAACCAAAAAAATGAAAATAAAAAATGAAGGAAGTTTTCTTAGCACATGTGTCTTCGTATTTGGTTATAATTTGATATTTCTCGAAACACCACGCCGAAAATTGGCAAAAAAATGATTAAAAACTTCATAGAATTCTACAAAATATGTACTAAGCCAAGGATGACTAAGCCCATACGATATATCCTTTCCGAATAAAACTGAAATTAGACGAAAAAAATGAATAATATTGCCTGATTTTACGACAAAAGATGAGAAAATCTGTTCGATTAGACGGACATAGACGACGAATAAAAATCCTTATTAGACAAAAAAAGACGAAAAGACTGCATTAGAAGACACAAATAATATAATTAATTTCCCAAAAAAATGAATGAAACTGACATCTTGGCTTGGAAAAATATTTCTGCTTTGAGTAAAACTGGCAAAATCTAGACAAATAAAAAAGGAAATGCCTTGTGGGCAAGAAACAGTTAGTATTACATAAATATTTAAAAAAACGAGTTCAAAATGCCTCTTAGTTTTGTAAACTTTTCAGTGGCTATACATATTAGAACTTGGTTTATTTGTAAGTGTGGATCGTATTTTTTTGTGTAAAACCATAACTTTAGAATGTTAATGTATTTTTGTGGCATTGAAAAACAATACTATAAGTTTGAGACTTTGAGCTTTAGCACATCCGGAGTTTCTTCTTACTTTTCATGGTTTGGAAATGGACAAATTAAACATTTTAACTCGTCAGCTGATCGACACAATTTCCAAAAATTTCAAATTAACAGAAACCCAAGCCGTTTCTTAACATATATTGACTTGGTGTTCAAAAATTAGTTAATTTTGTAGGTTTTTATGTGAACAATATAATTAGTATTTAATCTAGACCTGGCAATGAAAAACACAGGCAAACCAAAATTGTTCCGCTTCGTTGCCTGAGCCAGAAACAAAGCTCATTACGTTTAGGAATTTCAGCAATTTTAGCGAAATGGCCTTTGAGCCTTGTTAGTACTTGTGGGCCTAAATTAATTAATTAATTAATCATTTATTCAAACATTAACAATTGATGATAACCTTACCTCTATTCAATTTTAAATATCTAGAGCAATCACGTAACGAGTTCAGGAAAGACTAGTTCACGAGTCGAAATTGACTTATCTAGAGTATTGAGCAGATTTAGTTGGCAATTTCTTATCTCGGCATTGCATGCTATCATTGAAAATGCAAACTCTGTCTATATGATAAACAAATCTTAAATTCAATTGATTCAGATAACTTACTTTGAAATATAGACATACTGACAATTGAGAGCCTTCATCATCTTGGTAGTGAGGATCAGCCTTTTAAAAAAATAATATTTGGTACCATAATAAACATGGCTGAAAGGAAATGCCTAAATCATTTTTTGGGTTACTATTGCTATAAGGAATTCGATTCCCTATAAGCAAATAAATCACAGTAAGAATTAATACAATTAACATTTAAACGAAAGTTGATCTACGTACGAGTTAGGTTTTGGTAGATCTGTACGACCCTCGAATAGTGGATTAATCAGGAGTTGTTTTTAAAATTATGTCCAATCGTGCCTTAAATGCTGTTAGAGGATCAGCTCCTTCATATTCCCGACGAAGACTAATGGACAAAAGATTGAACAATGAAGGAGGCCGATAAAGAAGAGAGGAGGTCTTCATTGTTCGAACTAGCCTGGATTCTTTGGAATTTGTAGGTGCTCTCAGAGCACGAAAAAAACCTCTACAGTCGTTAGGGCTGACCTCAAAACCTGGGTTAGGAACCATGACTGCTCTTGACAACATACAGTTCAGATACCTTCCAAACCTTCTCGGAGTACTGTACAGCCCTAGATTCTGAAGTTCCTCTCTAATTCCTGTGATGTTCCTAGTGAAACATCGTTGGACCTACTCAACCTTTCACAAACCTGGCGAACTCATTGAAGCCCAAAAGAGTGAGGCATGTTCAAAGATGAGGTTGAACAATTGACTTGTACAAAGTTAGCATTGTAGCACTGAACCCATAAGTGCCATGGATCCAACTAGAGACACTAATATAGAGATTGGCCAATAAAGTCTGTGTAAGCCCGACCAACTAACTGTCTGTGACGTCATCCAACATGCAGGAAGCCAAAGTTTCTGATTAAAAGCTAAGCAATCATAATTACTTGAGCATTACGTTAGTCGGGACCTTTAATGTTTTGAAGATTAAAACCCAAATTTGTTTGAATGTACTTCTGAACGGTTTTTTGGTTAAACTTTTTACGAATAAGATGGTAATGTAAAACTACTGCATTATGCTCGAATTACGTCTGAAGACTTCGAGACAATCTCACCAACTTGACTTCATCATACTTAAAATGAGTGGTTATTGATTTGTTATTTGGATCGTAAAATTCATAATGTGCAAATTATTAGTTCCAAAACTACAAGTTTGGTTCAGGATATACAATACATCATATACGGAAAAGAAGCACAAGAAGTGTTATAGATTATTAGTGTAAACCACCATTGAAGAGGGCAGTTTTTCTCGGGTTATGGGGTACAAATAAGAAAGATCAAACGAAAGAATGACATGTCAAAAAAGAAAAAATTGCACGGAAAGCCTCCTCCCCTTATCGCCGTCTCCTTTCAGCTGGACGCACATATGTTTGCCCTCCATGCTTGGACCATTCCTTTTCAAAATCACTCTCGAGGATTTCAGCACCTCTCTTGCGAGATAATCCGGTCTCTTCTAGACGCAATTCACACATTCGAATATCGTCCCTTCCCGCCACCAAAAGAATAGGATCTCGACCAGGATGCAGTTCCATCTGGCGTCCAATCCAATCTCCATCAAAGTGGGCGTACCACCAACCCCTTTGACTCACTTGTGAGGGGTCTGTAGGGCTACTCACACCGTTTTCAGGTGGTCGTACAAAAGGAATCCGAAAGAAGCGTTGATCGTTGTTGGTTATGGGCTTAGCCAGAGGTAAGGCCGTAGCTCCTGGAGATTTGGCTGCCTCTTCCAAGATGGAGGCGGGGACGCGCATGTTTTCGTCAAATTTGGACGATTTAGTCTTGTTCTTGGCCTTCCAGGAATGGTACACTTTCAATCGTCGGTGAAATTCTTCGCGACAGGCTTCAAGGAGATCAATGTCACATGAGGTGTTGATGGTGTCCCGAAGCTCAGCGTATTTCCACGTTGATAAGTTGTATTTCTTTTGTAGCGGAGTTGGGCTTGCTGATGATACAGAAGGGCTCCTTCTTAATTGCGGGGTTTGAACATCTTCCAAACTTGAATTGTTCTCTTGGGCTAAACGCAGGGCCAATTCATGATCTCGACGCTCTTGCTCAATTTGCTCCTTGAGCCGAAGATTCTCCTCTTGGAGTTGCTTTTGCACTCGCTCTGCATTTTCTTGCTCTATGGATATCCTTCTTTGAATCTCTGCATCTTCAACTTTTCTTTTGGCTTCCATTTCGGCCTTTAATTTCTTTTCCTGTTCAGTTTGAACTCGTTTCTTCTCCTCATCGATCTTCCGTTGTTTCTCAGCCTCCATTTCTCGCTGGAGTTTCTTCATCCTTTCTTGCTCTTCGGCGATCTTCTGATCCTTGATCTTCTTCTGAGCCGAATCAATCGCTCCATAGATCTTGTCCACCAACAACTGATATCGCGCATCCAAAACACTAATCTTCACTGGGAACGTGGCACGTACCCAACTGATTTCTGTCTGGAGCTCTCTGTTGAGCTCTTGGGCATTTTGTTTCACGGCTGCTTGATCCTTGGTCAAACTTTGGCTCATCTTTTCGATTTGCGTGATTTGTTCCACGAGCTTCCGTAGACGTTTGATGGCTTTGAACCTGGGAGCGTGCTTCTTTTTAGCCAAATACATTCGTGTGAACTTTTGAATCACCACCAAAGCCTCACGACGATAAATAATCTTATTCTTCAACTTGATCACAGATAAGGCTCCCCATTGGGCCTTCTTCCATTGACTGCACAGGATCCAGTGATACACTTTCTCGATGAGGCTTTGCAGGTGCTTGGGATCAGCTTTCATCATTTGATCGAACTCGGCAAACTTTCCCGGACGAAAGAACACTTTTGTGAGTCCAAACTTGAAGTCGTTATCATCCAAGCCCAACGCTTTGAAGAGGGCCTTGCAAAAGAGCCGTGGGTCCAATCGGGCCAATTTGGGCGGCATGTATTTCTTGTACATGGAGTAAAGCTCCGAGAATTGAGTTCGTGATGGATAGCCTTGCTGCATGAGCTCTAGTACACTCGTCATGCCAGCACATTGAAGCTGAGACAAGATTGAACCTCCTTCAAAGGTCCTTGCAATCATTTTAACATTGGGTTTGATACATCGAATGAAACTTGTACCGGTAGATTCCAGCTTCTCCATGAGCGATGCCAATTGCGTCTGAAATTTGGATCCTACTGAGATGAAGGTCAGCTTGCCTTTGGGCGCACTCTTCTTTTCACCGGTGGCAAACAGGCTCTGGGTGAAGGAGTTTTGGCATTCTTGGACCAAAGCTGCCAAAGAAGCATGAAGGGCGTCATTGTTTTTTTCAATGAATTGTGCCGTTTGGTAACAAACTGCTCCAGCAAAATGTCGAATAATGAAGCCATCGTCATCACGAATCTCTCGATGTTCGCGCAGCTTGGACTTTCTAGGTAAAGCTAGGCGGAAGTGAGACCCATTGTGTTCATGTACTGCCGCGGAGAAATGCTGGGGACTGGGTTTGGGCAATTTCGATTCCTCATCCAGCAAACTGAAAATCCCATTTCCTTTGGCTTCAATGAGATCAATGCAGTCCTGGTTGTCCACAAAACTGATCCGCTTCACGCCCAACCCTTCTCGTTCGTAAAGCTCTTGCTCATCCTTTAGAATTCTCTGATTGAAAAACTGTTGGAGTTTCTCGTTGCAATAGTTGATGCAGAATTGCTCAAAGCTGTTGACTGTGAAGTACTCAAAGCCAGCAATGTCGAGCACTCCAATGTAGTAAGAAGATTGCTCGAACGGAATACTGTCATTGATTTGCTTTACAATGAAGTCAAACAGACTGCTATAAATGGCCTTGGCCAAGGCATCTCGGGCGTTGGTGGCTTCGTGAACCTTCAAAGGGACCATGATAACGGTACCTTTGTAACCTCCTTTGGCTGCTTGCATTACTCTGGCTGTCAAAGAGCGACGCAACTCATCTGCGTCCAAGCCCATGAGAGAGGCAACCACTTGAAGGGAATCCTCAGAGTCATCGGTCACTCGACAACCGCCTCGATTGTCATCCGGGTCATCTTCGAATTCGATGTTTCCCAAATGGAGGACGGTGGCAATGGTCGAGTAAACTTGTTGCCGAACTTGGGCATCCATTCCTACTTTTTCTAAATCTGCATCCACCTGTTGAAAGTCCTTGGCATCGTTTCGAATGGGATCAACAAGGGCTCCTTGTTGCAAATGAGCCTGCGACTTTCTCTCAGTTGGAATTCGAGCTTCATCACTTTTGGCACTGAAATATTGTGTGCATCCCTGTCGAAGATAGTGAAAGTGGTCGGGAGAGTTCAAGTGTAACTTTTTATATAGATCAGCGGGGGCTCCAGCGCACAATTGATAAAAGATATGATAGTTTCTTTCTTCACTTGCTTGACTTGTCACTCGTGCCCTTTCTAATAGATAGTGGGAGATGTAACCACCTACAACTCGGCATTGTGAGTCAAAATGGATTTCGATGAACTTGCCAAATCGAGAACTGTTGTTGTTTCGAGTGGTCTTGGCGTTGCCAAACGCCTCCAAAATGGGATTAGCATTCAAAATTTTGGATTCCAGGGCGCCTGCACTCTGTCCAAAGTTATCACATAGGTATTTCAAGATGTATTTCGTTGATTCGGTCTTGCCCGCTCCGGATTCGCCGGACACAATAATGGATTGAGATTGCTTCAAAACTTTCATGTCTCTGAAAGCCTTGTCGGCAATGGCAAATATGTGAGGTGGCAAGGTACCCAACGAACGGCCTTGATAAATCTTAATGGTGGAGGAAGCATAGAGGTCTTTTATCACTGAATAAGGGTTGATGGCGATCAAAATGTTGGCCACATAGGTATAAATCTTGTCCTTGTCATATCGGCGCTTGATGTTATTCAAGAGAGTGGCTTCATTCAGGTACATAAGACCACAATTGTCATCCACCTCTTTGGCGTCATCGTCTTCGGCAGGGTAAAGGCGATCAAACGGGGCCACGACCAGTTTCTTTCCGCGTTCCAAAGGCTCAACGGTAACTGTGTCTTCACCTAGATCGACAATATTCCCTCGGATGAAGCCCTCTAAGGGGTCTGCCACCCAAACCTTTTCTCGATCCATGAGCTCTTTCTTCTTTTCCTCAATGCATACAGAGAGAGCGAAGTCTTCGGAAACCGTGGAAGTTGAAAGGCTTTTGGGCTTCCAGTCAATCGAACCTGGAAAATGAGTAAAATAGGCCATTAAAATGCCTCAAAAGTCACGTGCAAGCAATTCATTTCGGGTGGTCATGACCGGATGAGTCATAGCCCTAATTTTTTCACAACGTTCGGAATGTCACGCCCCTACCGTAATTCAGTATCCTGGCCATGATGAACCCTCTTAGTGTGAAGAATTGCGTCCTCAACGCCAACCCACTATTTCTAGTAGATTGTTCTCTACACCATCAACGATTATTTTCACAGAGAGTCAAATCCACGGCGACAAGAACAGCTGCTTTGAGGGCTTTTTGCCGTTGTGCTGGTACTGAAGAAATGCACCTCCCGAATGTTCTCCGTCCGTCTTCAAGAGGCAACCAAACACTCGGTACTATTTATTCCCTCTCAGCTTTTCCCTTCTCCCTCTTCTCTCTCTCTCCTTCGGTGTTACTCTCATTTTATTTCTCTCTGTTTCTGTTCGCTGCCTTTGTAAACTACACACAAGCTCCAATGTGGAAATGCCGGCCAGTTGTTTCCAACACCACCCACCAACACATCGAGTTGGGTACTTCTCCAGAAGTGTTCCGTCCCTTCCTTGGCACCACTTCTCTTCATGCACTTCTCTGATACCTCCCAGCCCTCCAAAGCTGGACCGGTTTTGGGAGAGGCTTCGAATAACGAGTGCCAGACTGCCAGCACCACGAAATGTCCCTCTCGGTTCTTGCTTTTAGGATAACTACTTCGATGCCAGTTTCATTGGGCGATACTGTGATATTCGAGTCATCACGGCATGGACTTGATGAAGGGACAATTTTGTTTTGCTCGATACGTGCGGGCCCCCTCAAAAGGGCTCCTGAATTTCTAACGTTAGATGGCGCGAGTGAAACACGATCTGATCGGTGACAATTTTATGACGGCTAAATGAGTTCGAGAATGATTAGACAACTTCGGACTCAATGTTAGTTAATTGAGAAATCTTTGGTTTTGAGACATTATCATGTTTAAATTTGTGCCTGGTACTTGATCATTTCACCCAAATGAAATGACTTTCATTGCGGATGGGGCACGAACACATTTCGTGACGAACCGATCTATTTCTTAATCTTATCTTTTAACACATTAATAGTGTTACATTCCTCAACAAACAAAGCGATTGTGCTTTTTTAAATCTAAAATTTAGATTTCAAAATTTGAAGTGCAAATCAGGTAAAAACTTGATTTCCAAATGCTAATATTTGTCCTTTGTTTGTATGATGACGTCATTTCCTTCATCTTTCTTAGCCATGCATTTTAACAAAAAAAATCATTTGCAACAAAAGGCGTAAAAAACTGATTTTTAAAAGACTTACAAGATTGCATGAATTGGAGTGCTGGAATAAAAGCTCAGCGAGTGACTAAGCGAGTAAATCACCGTAACTACATGTATGAGATAAAAGTTTGAAAAACGATCGTTTTATCTTGTCTAACTTTCTATTTTTCCCCCAGTAGTTCCTCAAAATGGTTTCGAAGTTTTGGTGCAAAAACCTTTGTTTTCGATTTTACCTTTGACTGGGGTCTACTTTCAGTCAAATTTATGGATATTGGTGAAGAGCCCTTTTGGTTCAACACTAGAAATTTATTTTTCATTGTTGGGATTCTATTAAACATTGTTTTTACCAACGACATACATATTCAAATGCAAAGTTACCTAAGGTGGCGTTTATATACACTAGAAATTTAAAGGGATTTTTGAAGCATGAAATTCAGTAATTCAGAACAAAGAAAATTTGAAGCTTAAGAAATAAACACGTTGTATGACCCGGAATTCCTTTTAATCGAGTGATTGTGCTTACTCAAGTATGACTCATTGTTCTAACGATCACACATTAATGATCAATGAAGATTGGGTCTGGTGCTTGCATAAAGCGTTCGGTTTCATGCACAAATACATAGAGCGCAGAGATTCGCTTCGTTCAATTTTGTATTTTACGCATCATGAATCGTTTGCGGTAAACGAAATGTCTTATCGAGAAGGATTTCTATTGTAAAGTATTTGAACCACATTGAAAGTTTCAAAGTTCAACAGTTGCAAGTTACAACCAATCTAAGACCTTTAAAGTTGAATTGATCGCTTGGGTGGGGTGTTGCTTTACTGCACAAAATCAAAAAGATGAGCTTGAAGTTGAGTTATGAATCAGATTTTTCTAAAACTCAATAATTGCACATCCTTGAGGTAGACATTTCGCTCATCTAGCAGAGCTTGCAAAAGAGAAATTTGTTTTAGAATTTGAACATAGTAGATATTCTAAAACATTTACGTTTTTGTTGGAATTCGACATAGTCACCATCAGTTAAAGATATAGGTTTTGATTGTGATCGTAATATTTTGCTCCCACATATAACTAAATGGTCTTTTTCAAGTTCACGTCACAAGCGTTTGCAGTGAGGTAACACTAGCGCCATCTACCATTCAAAGGTACCATCATTTGTTTGAAAGTAGGCTCTTTTGAAACGCAACTTTGTTATAATTGTGTGCGTACTGTACATAGGCTTTGCTTGTTGAAGGTCCACAGATGGTTAAGATAACATTTGATTTGACTTTCAATGTCAGAAAAGCAATGGCACCTCCAGGGTTTTAGAAACTTGAAGATTTTCTCAATTTGTAGCTCTATTTCAAAAATTAGAGTCTTGGAATTGAGGTACAACTTCAATTCAACTTTAAAGGCCATATTTATCACGAAATTCGAAATGAATTCATCAATCAACCGTGTTAACCATCTGCACGTTCTAGAGACAAAAAATAGTTTTAATTTTTCTCCTTGACACCCTCAAAAACACGAAAAACTAAAATATTTTTTAGGGTTTTACTCGAAACCTTCAAATAGCTTGGACATAAATTATTTGGGTACCATTGGAACCGCCTAATCATCCCAAGACCAAAAGTGGTACCTAATAGGCTCATAGATGCCCATATCCGGATATTTGTAGAACTTGGGTTTGCAACTGGTTCTCAGCTAAGCCAGACGGTGCTTCATGAAACCCATAGAAAAAATAGATGGTGACATAGATAAGTGGCCCCGATGTGAACATTGCGATGTGAATATTGCGGTGATTACGGCCGAAACGCTGTTTGTTTTCATTTACTTAAAAAATAATAGTTGAAAATTCATGTTTTTTTTCGAGCGATCCTGATGAATCGTATCCCTTTGAATTACACAATGTGCTGTATTTCTGAAACAACGATTTGTTTATATGTATCCAATTATCAATAAGTTGTTTAACAAGACTAGGTCGAGTCGTTGTTGTTAAAAAGAATGTTGGAAAAGTTTAATACTTCAGAGAATGTTCTCGAACGTTAAAGAACAGAAGGAGAATGTAAAACCAGGTGCAAGTTTGACCTTTGGAAAGCATGTCAGAAATGCTGGAAATACCCCGGTTCTTAAAACAAATTACAAACCTTGGAACGTAATCTTGCATTGCTGAAAACTCTTTTTCTTTCATAGTTTCTTAAGACAACGACGGTCCTCGACTACAGTGCGTCAACATCTATTAGAAGGCCAGAAAGAGCCTTTCGAAGTGAAAAGCGATTTTTACTTTTAGTCTAGCAACCATCAATGGATGCAAATTGAGGCAAAAGTTGAAATGAAATCGAATTCTAGGCTCAAAATTAATTGACCAACCAAAAAATGGTTTCAGATTGGAGGCCTGATTGGGCTAATTTAGCGATTGAATGATGATACCTTACCTGTGTAGTTTTAGGGTTGGACGTGTTATGCGCAACTGATTTGGAGGCCAGTAAAAGATACCTGATAGGCTCTCAGGGGCAACTAATGAGTAATCGTCGAGAGCTTAACCGCTTATCTGGATGCCTTGATAAGTTTCATCACAACTCACATTTTCGTTAATAATATTGGATACTCAAACTCCTCTTCAATAGATGATGTGGCAGTCAGCTACTGAAATGTTGCAACCTTATTTGTTCGTTCTACTTTGCACTTCAGTGCTTCTCCGAGCACACCGACTAACCAACCAGCCAACCAACTGGCTAACCAACCAACGAACCATCCATCCAGCGAGGGAAAACGAAAAAGAAGACCGAACGAACGAACAAACTCACTCGAGGAATGATCTCTAGAACCAACGTCCAGTCAGGTGGTTCCAAAATGAAAAGAGATTCTATGTGTATGGCTTTGCACTAAAAAGAAGTGATCACACCCTACTTTGACACTATTTTTTACAGTATTTCTCAGACCCCCTGTTCACCCAAGTTGTAGAACCTTTCATGAGATCTATATTGTCGGCTGATTTATGCCAAATTTATGTTTGAGAATCATGGTTCTGGATCGACAACTCCGGACATCGAGTTGATATGATATGCCCGTGTATGGCTGAATGTGTAGGGTGTGGAGCTGAACCGTTCTACCATTGCCGATCATCCCCCTGGCTCCAACTGAGATCCACTGATAGTTTCTCTCCTGAAATTTACGGTATCAAGGGGGGAGGGGAATTTCAAAAGCGCCAAGGTATTTTTTCGCCCAATGCGAGTGCGCAATCTTGTTTGCCTTCCAACAGCATGCAGGCATAGATTGTCTCGGGAGGCTTTGTTTGCGAGCTTACACCAATTCCATCCACGTAGAAACAGAGGAAGATCGAGGGCCAACAGACCCCACATTTCTGTCGTGTTCACCGTAGGATCGAGATTCGAGATACCGTTCGTAGTGTTCTACGGAGTGCATGATGATCATGAGATGAGAGTCAGCTTCCTTTGAGCTATCAGCGTGTAGTCGTCGTCGTTGTTGTTTTTGCTGTATTTGTAATACTACAGGGTGAGCCCTCAAGCCCGGGCTAAAGTGCTACGGCATTACATTTTCTACGAGTTAAAATTGAAATATATTGAGTAAGCAATGAGCACTTACGCTAACACAAATAAAGGTCCTATGAAATAACAACTTTGTGAAGTTACCCCTGGCGATTGCGAATGAGTACGGTATTTCAAATTTGGAAACCTGGACCGGAAAGTTTGAAGCTCAAAGATACTTAAAGATCTCACAAGCCAAGATGGCTTGCCGAATCCAAATTACATTTTTGACTGAAATGGTGTTCAAATTCCTGAAATAATTTTAGAGTTTTTTGTTACACCATGAACGTTAAAGACTCGGGTCAGTTTACATTCGTTTCAATGTAATACTATAGAAACTTGACCTTGAACAAAATCAACAAAAGAACATCCACTGTGCTTGCGTTAAAGCTTTTCCGTGTGTCCATAACATTTTCATCGGTGAAATACTTATCTAAGTGGCTATTTATAAAAATATGCTCCAATGTACTACTGTTCCATGGTAAACTTGCTACCCTCCCTGTCTCTTTTGAACATTCAGTATTTTGTTAGGGAGAAAAATCGGAGTCAATGAAAAGTTCAAACGTTTCGAGGGAGACCGAGAACGAGGGAAAAGAACTGAAGGTAGAAAGAAGGGGGGAGGGATTTAATTGAAGCCATACAAGAGAAGAGGTTGTTGGCGTCTTTTGACTCCACTATGTCTCCTACGATTTACAATAAAGTCACCAAAAGATCGGCTAGAAGATAAGCCAAGGATGTATGTAACATGCGAACCAAACGCGAAGAGTGTTCTTGTAACATTATGTTTCACTTTCGTTTCAGATAAAGAGCAATCCTTTTTTGTTGTTGCAAAAGAGGGATCCGCAAGCCAACGGGATGTCGCTTTCAATCACGAACAACATGGACGTTTTGCGATCCAAGTTCTTACGGGAACTTATTCAACGGAGGGAGAATAAGTTCCGACAAAACTGGGTCCGGAATCAAGAACTGCTTGACGACATTGGGAAAAAGAGAAAGTAAAGATCAGGGTGATACTGATCTTCCAAGATCATTATGTCAACGTTGATGATGACATCAAGAACACCAACAGCAGAAATAAGAACAAAACCAACAACAATAACATGTACATCACAAGCGTCATCTACCACTAAGGCAATGAAGACCTCGATCGCATCACTCCACATCGAGTTTGAGAGAGGCTCTGAAGAAATATTAACCGATCTACAAAATCTCAACAAGAATCTAGATAGTCAAATGTAACAATGTGGATGGCTTTTGAGTTAAAGTAGAGCTATGTTAGCAAGTAGGGGAAGCCATGGCCCTTCAGTCTGGCCAGTGTTTCTTTTGGAATTTTTCCTCGTCATATTTCTTAGGCCGGGGCTCCTTCATTCTGTCTGATCTAAATCGTACAATGCAACCCTATCAGTTTTAATATGATTGTGACCTCACTTTTTGGTGATGAGACCTCTTCAAGTTATGCATGTGGCAAATACATCTGTGAGTAACCTTGTCGGTATTATTCGTCTTTTCCCATCAGAAGGGCTACTAAAGCTACTAGTCTACTACAGTAAACAACTACGTAATCCCAAGAGCATTTTGATCCTCTAAATAATTACACCAAAAATCTTCAAGTTTTACATATGAAAGCTTTTCAAACAATGATTTGAAAATAGAAATACGACAGCCAACTTATAAAATTTACTTTGCGAAAGCAAACAATATTTCAGTCTATTTTTGGTTTCGTTAAATGTCAGGTCAAATGTAACTTCAAGTTGAAGTAGCCCTAGCTGCTTGCGGGCCGGTGCGAGAGCGCTTGAAACTTCAAAACAAGGCTTTCGAGGAAAACATGTTCCTTTGCTCCCTGCTCGCGTTTAGTGTGCTGTGGTGAAAAGTGGGGCCAAATTTTGACGAATTTCATGAAAATGCGTTCATTTGAGCCTCCCAAATAGGGAAAAGGACCAATGAGACTTACAATTATGTCTTCAATGGCCATGTGAATCAAAAGAGAAAAAAATATCCATTTTCTTAGATAAAATTAATGAACAGAGATTCAATCTGTTGAAGGCTGTGAAGAGAAGGCAGCACATAATGAAATATATTTAACGTTATTTGCGGTCTCATAAAATACAAAGCCATAAAGGATATACAGCTGTATTTCAGAAATGTTTTCTTAACATGTTTGATCCGTGAGATTTGTAATGTGCCATTTTTTCCTCTGGCTGAGTAAAATAATGCAATGACATCCTTGGATAATGACGGGATGTGAAAACAGGATTGATCATAAAATGGGTTAGGAACAAAAGCAGAGAGAAAAAGAAGGAATTTTGAACAATCGTAAAGAAAATTGTTGTAACACAACATAATTTTCACAATTGTGAATGGAATAGGCACTAGACATATGAACATAATAAAACAACAACTTGCCTGCTCTTTCATGTTCCATTTCTGTGTCGTTGTTAGTTTAGAAGTAATTTGTTGGCTTCAATATATTTTCTCTTTACAAATTGGTACACCCATTGTGCAATATGATAGTGCTTTCTAGAGAATAAAGTTAGTTATATTCTTTATGAAATAGAACTGAAATATGCCCTTTATGGCCTAATTACAATTTAAACACTCCCAGCCAATATGTAAGCATGACCCGGGATGACCTTTCAGGTGTTCAATGTTCCTTGTTGGCAACAAATTATTTTTTAACATTTGAGAGGCTAACAATTGTGCAATGATACCTTCTTAATGCAATTTAAATTAAAGGACAATTTCTGAATAATAATTGCACTTAGGTGCAATCTTTTGTTTGAAAATATAAATCAAAAAATGAAAAACCACTTGCATGATGACAAAGTGGGACAAATTTGGTTCGGATGTAGTTGGACAAGGACAAACAGCATTACATAATAAATGTGAACTTCATTTAAAGAAAGTAGCACACCTGTTTAATTGACCTTCAATGGGAGTGATTACCGTATCATTTTACAGACCTGCTGCCGTCTCTAACTGCCGTTAGCAGTGTAGGCTTGCCAAAATAAATCTCAGTTTTCAAGGGTCAGATTTTCAAAAAATGTTGCATTTATGGGCAATGGCATGGTTAATGTATGTTGAGAAGTATTGCACAGTAATTTGAAAACAAAGAAAGAAATTGGAAGCCTTCAATTAAACAAACTATTTGTTTTTAGGTTTAGTTGCCCCAGGAACCGATCTCCTCTGGCCATCTTGTTATTTAAAGTCGGGCGTTCCTAATTTCAAAGTTCGCAAGATACCTCTCAACTTATGTAGCGAACTTTTAGATAAAAGCAACAAAACATACTTTTTTGCTCAAAACAATTCAAAAATTGCTATTTCAACTTCAAGTTGTGCAGATAAGAAAGGCATTGCTGCAATTACCAGGCCTAAACCTTCATTTTAGTTACCTCGCATGCTCATCAGAAACACAGGTCTTCCGAACTTTTTTTCCCGACAAAAATGATGACGTCATTAGTAATTGTTGCAATAACTATTTTAATGACATTGCGTTTGAAAAAATAATTTAAGCTCATTTTGCCAACAAATTTGCAATGCTTGAGAGTGAAAAAAATGTGTCTGCCAAAGCAAAACCTAGTGGAAAATTAACAATCCAAGAAAGTGGCATGTGAACCCAAGAAAGTCTCTCAAATTTGAAGAAATTTAAGGTCAAACTGAGAATAGAAGATTTGCAGTTGAGATATTCCAAAAAATAGCAAAAAAAAATCGTCAGTATGAAAGCGTGGAAGGCTCAAATTTAAAAAAAAATGTTTGTCCCTTGTTAGATAATTTACCAAGCATGATGACAAAATTGTACTTTCGTCTTTCATTTTTTCTGTCAAATTGTTCAACTGCATCTTGAATATGCCTCACCCATTTGGTCTCCAATGAGTTCAGCACTTTGCAAAAGGTTGAGCAGGTCCAAAGATATTTTACTAGGAACATCACAGGAATAAGAGAGCTCTCGTATTGGTAGAGACTCCAAAAGTTAGGGCTGTACAGTACTCAGAGAAGGCATGACAGATATCTGATACTGTATGTTTTCAAGAGCATTCATGGGCTCTGTCCTAACCCAGGACAGAGTGATTGTAGTGATCGTAGAGGTTTTACATGCGCTCTGAGAGCACCTTCAAATCTTAAGGAAACTGGGCTAGTACGAACAATGAAGTCCTCCTCTCTTCTTCATCAGGCTCCTTCTTTGTTCAATTTGTTACCCATTAGTCTTCGTTGGGAATATGTAGGAGCTGATCCTCTGACAGCATTTAAAGCAGGATTGGACAAATTTTTAAACACTATTCCTGACCAACCCACTGAACAAGGGTTGTATAGATCTGCCAACAGTAACTCATTGGTAGTTCAAATTTCATATAAACACTAATTACCGAAACTATATCAATGATTAACTCTCTTTAGAGGGAATCCCATTCCTTGTAGCGGTATTAAAAAATCCAAAATTGATGAATGGAATATCTTGTGATTAATGGCATAATAGGTCATATGTTTTGGTTGTATTGGTCTTGGAATGCTTGCTAGTTTACTTGAAGGTATGCTACAAAGTCTACTTGAGAGTAAACTCTTCATTAACTTTATAAACACAGCTCCTTTGAAGATTTCTGCAACCCAACCAAATCGCATTCAGTGATTTCATTTACTAATTCAATTTGAACTTGTGGCACTCTGATAGTTTGTTGGGTGCAATTTTGACAAATCGTGCCAAACGCAATATGAATCGTCCAGTTCAAGTAAATGGTGTGAGCATATGTTTTGATGGCAACTCTAGAATGTGTACTTGTTAGTACACTTCGTAGTTCAATTGGCTGGTTTTGTTGAGACAGCTGCCATTTTGAAAAGTAAGTCTCTCCTTCCAACCTAGAAGTGCCTCTACATCTATGATCGTAGATTCATTCTCTCGAAACACTAATTGCCCGCTGATTCAGCTATTCCACATTTCTCCTTCTTTATTTCATATTACTCCGTTCAACTCAAAACATTGATTGATCTCACAGCTGCATGCAAATTTTGGCAGCTAATTTAAGGAAACACTGGAAGGAAGTTCGCTTGCAGTTCGATTGATCAGCGTTGAAGTATTCAAATGGGAGTGCTTCCACAACGCTGGAATGCTCCTCTCTTGGCGTGCTTCTCGGAGAACCTCTCATCAATTAAACCTGATGTTAAGCCCAAATAGCGACGCAGCTTGCTAGAAGTTTACTTGAAGTCAATGGAACTAGCACATGTTTGTGCATGCTAAACATATGACTAGCGTTGGATTGTTGTTGAGGTATCTACTTGTTGCACCTTGGCACCAGTGGTACACTTCTCTTTTTCATGAGTTGCTTGATGTACTTCTGATTCAAGAAAGCTTATGCTATCAACAAAACGGCTGAAACTGCCTTGAAGTTGCCTTGAAGTCAACTTTGCTAGCACACCTTGGAATACACAAAACATCTGACCTAATACCTTTGATATTGAAGCCCATTCATAAGCTTTTGGTTATGGAAAATCACTCTTTCATATTAACCTTTCAGGTATTGTAAGTTGCCAGTTGGTGTATCAATACCTTAACATGGCAGATCTGTTTATCTATCATCGTTTTAGAAAAGCAAAAGGATGAAAGAGACGGAAAGATAGGACAGAATCAAGTGAGAAAAAGGTTACCAATGTTGTGCCCGGTAGTCTTGCGCCGACCTTTTGTGGTGCGTCTATTGTTTTCTAATCACTGCTCGATCAAAAATTACGAGCGGTCAGTTGCTTCGCGACAAACGATTAAGAACGTGATACGATCGTAGAATTTTAGTGAAGCAATGAGGCGCCAGAGGCCACAGCGATGCTACGGGGTAAACAAACAGCTGATGTTTACTGAGTTCACCTCATTGTTATCAGACAATGTAATTGAAGCTGTAATCAATAACATTTTTCGACGAAGTAATTGTACATTTTTACATTTTTCGACGAAGTAATTATAATTGTAATTTATTACATATTGACCAAGTAATTATAATTGTAATTTATTACATATTGACGAAGTAATTATAATTGTAATTATTACATTTTCGAGTAATTGACCCAACCTTGGCTTGTCAGAAATAAGTCAGTCTTCCATCTCTCGGCTCTCTTAGTTGGCAGTTTACGTCAGCCATACTCTTCTTTTTTAGAAATGTCATTGGATTAACGGCTGTAAAGCAGGTAAAGATATTAAGCAGGTATCGTCAATGAGGGATTGAGGTATCCAGGCTAGTATGAACACCCTAGTTCGAACAATGAAGTCCTCCTCTCTTCTTTATTGGGCTCCTTCATTGTTCAATCTTTTGCCCATTAGTCTTTGTCGGGTGTATGTTGGAGCTGTTCTTCTAACAACTTTTAGAGCAGGTTAGAATTATTTTTTTGATACTTTTCCTGATCAACCCACTATTCAAGGGTTGCTTACATCTGCCAACAGTAATTCGTTGGTAGACCAAATTTTGCATAAATATTAATTGTTTAAATTATTTCATTCATGAATTTTTTTCAAGGAATCACTCTTTGAAGCGGCAGTAGAAAATCCGCAACCAACAAAAAAAAGAAAGCAAAATATTTGCTATTTTCAATTGATCTAATTCACGATTTCCTTTTTTCAATGGAAGTTGTGCAAACACTTTGATTCTTGACCTAAATATTATTTCTGTGGCATTTTAGCTTTTGAAAGTCATTGCGTGGGTCGTGATGATAATTCATAGAAAAGTGAATATTTTGCTGCAATGAAAAAAGGAAATTCTTCTCGGGATATATCTTCTCCAACAAGCGGTCCTTCAATCTTGACTTGTTTAAAAACTGGGATGACTAATATGAAGTTAAGAGAAAAGTCATTTTTGAAGCAAAAATTGAATGAACAAGGAAGTCATTTAAGTTGAACGGTATCAATGATATTTGATTTTTATGAATATCTTCATTTGAGTCATGCTGACAGCAAATCATGCGGACATTTAGCTGAAATGAAATGGCGATTTATTTCATGGAATTTTGTACTGCAGCATGAAATCCTAAAATGTTGCTTGATTTGGAATCGGTGATGGTTAATTTATTTTTTTAAGAGAAAATATGAACTCCTGGATTAATTGTCAAAATTCAAATTTGAACTTGAGAATCAAGTAATCACCAAACCTAGGAAACTTGAGATCTATGCCAATTTCGCTCACGGTTTTTACATACTACGTTCTTGAAATCTGGCATATTTTGTGCCTAAATGGCATATTTTCAGCCTTTCTGGCACATTTTTTACCAAGGGGTTTGGCACCACTAATGTCTCAGAACAGAAAGTCAAACAGCTGATCGATCCTCTGAGATTGTTGTTGCGTGTCCGTCAGCGTGTCTTCTTTCCGTCTACCAATCTATCCAACCGAGTCACATTTCTGAAGACCTATGTCCAATCTTTCGAAATTCCTCACGAGTCGTCCTTGTTGTGGCCCCGGCAAAACGGCCTTCAACCTCAGCTTGGCCAGCTCTTAAAGCCAGGACTGTCTCTCTCTCTCGCTTCTTCCCCTCAACCTCGATTGATTCCACGACCCACGGGGAAAGAAGGAAGCCAGCAAGATGAAGCTGGTCCACCGGAACCTGGAGAAGAACGCCAGCGGCTCGCTCACCTTGATCCCCGAGGAGACCGAGGACATGTGGCACGTGTTCAACCTGATCTCGGAAGGCGATCAAGTGCGAGCCTCGACCATCCGCAAGGTCACCACTGAATCGTCCACGGGCTCGACCACCAGCAACCGCGTCCGCACCACCCTCACCATTCGCGTCGAGGACATCGACTTCGACACGCAAGCCTGCAAACTCCGACTCAAAGGACGCAATGTGGCCGAGAACGCCCACGTCAAAATGGGCGCCTACCACACCCTTGACGTGGAACCCAATCGGAAACTGACCTTGGAAAAGGCCGAGTGGGATTCGGTCCATTTAGACCGCATTGAATTGGCCACCGATCCGGTGAAGCACGCTGAAGTGGCGGCCATCGTCATGCAAGAAGGTCTGGCCCACATTTGCCTGGTCACGTCTTCCATGACGATCGTGCGCACCAAGATCGATGTGCCCATTCCCCGAAAACGACGCGGAAATACCGCTAATCACGATAAATCCCTTCAGCGATTCTACGACAACGTGTTGCAAGCCGCTTTGCGACACGTCAACTTTGAGGTGGTCAAAGCCGTGATCGTGGCCTCGCCGGGCTTTACCCGCGATCAGTTCATGGACTTTGTCTGGCAATATGCGGCGCGTAATGAAACCAAGATCTTGTTTGAGAATCGGGCCAAGTTCTTGTCCGTCCACGCTTCCAGTGGTTTTGCCCACGCGCTCAACGAGATATTGCGTGATCCGGCGGTGTTGAACCGGCTTTCGGACACCAAGGCCGCCGACGAGGTCAAGGCTCTGGAGACCTTTTTCAAGACCTTGCAGAATGATCCGACCAAGGCTTATTACGGGGAGCGACACGTGCAACTGGCCTGCGAGGCCCAGTCGATTGAAACCCTCCTGATATCTGATCGATTATTTCGAGCCCAAGATGTGGCTCAAAGACGGAAATTCGTCAAGTTAGTCGACGATGTACATGAAAGTGGCGGTGAAGTGAAGCTTTTTTCGTCATTGCACGAAAGCGGCAAACAGTTAGACCAACTTACGGGTCTATGTGCGATTTTACGCTTTCCCATGCCGGAACTGGACGAAGATGACAGTGATGATGAACCCGAATCGGATTAACATGAATTGCACTTTTTTCAAAACATTTTTACATATACCCTTAGGAAAATACATGAACTCGTGCATTTTGGTGAAATTTATTTATTTGCATTGTTACGATTGCAGTATGTATATGACACAAAATTCGGGCACTCGTCGAAAGCCTTTATCCTTTCACAGGCCATAGTGTTCCTTGAGCTTGGTGAGCAAACCGTCGCATGACTTCTTGGCATCGCCCAATAACATTGCCGTGTTTTCGTTAAAGAAAATGGGATTATCCACCGCGGCATATCCCACACCCAATGATCGCTTCATGACAACCACCTAAAAATTTTCGTTTTGATCACAAATTCATTTTTGTGATGATTCACGATGTTTGTAGTCTATTTTGGCTCTCACCTGTCCAGCTTTCCAGACTTTGAGAACCGGCATGCCGGCAATAATTGAATTAGGGTCGTCTTCGGCAGCGGAATTAACCGTATCGTTGGCACCAATGACCAGGACCAAATCCGTCTCTCCGAAATCGTCGTTGATTTCATCCATCTCCAAGACTACATCATAGGGAACACCAGCCTCAGCCAAGAGCACATTCAACTGACCGGGCATCCGACCTGAAAACATCAACATTGTTGTTTAATCAGTGTTTTTTCTAACCGTGTCAACTAATATTTACCAGCCACAGGATGAATTCCGAAACGGACATTCTTGCCCTTCTTCTTCAAGATAGAAACCATTTCCGCCACAGGGTATTGTCCTTTGGCCACAGCCAAACCGTACCCCGGAACGATAATAATGTTCTTGGCATTGGTCATGGCTTCCACGGTCTCATCGACTTTCCATTCGGTGTGTGTGCCAGTAATGGTCATAGGCTTGCCACCAGCCGTTGAGCTGGTGCCAAATCCACCCAAGATGACATTGGGAAGGCTTCGATTCATGGCCTAAAAAGAGAGGAAAAATAAAATCGAATTTTTTCACATTTTTTCCCTTGAATCTTTGTTTCCGACACAAACGCCGAAGTGTTAAAAACAATTATTATAGTCTCGTTCTTACCACACACATGATGTAGGACAGAATGGCTCCCGAAGATCCAATCAATGCTCCTACGATAGTCATGAGATTGTTGTTCAACATGAAACCCTCGGCGCACAGACTAGAAACGGTCAAAAAGGAAGCTCATAACCTAATGTTGTGATATTCATCTCAAGTTATTTAAATTCAACTTACGCCCATCCAGAGTAGCTGTTCAACACAGTGATGACAACGGGCATGTCAGCTCCTCCAATAGCCATGGTCAGAGTCACGCCCATGGTGGCACTCATTGCAGTGGTGGCTCCAAGCACGCTCAAACCCATGTCAAAGCTGGGATCATTCAAAAAGCATCCCATGGCAGCGACATTTGCAGCCAAGAGGCCGGCATTGATGGCATGGCGACCAGGCAACATCAAGGGAGCCGAGTTCATAATGCCTTGGAGCTTGCCATAGGCCACCAAAGATCCACTGAAGGTAACTCCTCCGATGTAGGTTCCGAGGAAGAGAGAGGTCTTGATCATGGTGGCGGCGGGATCAGTCGCAAAAGACGGGAAATGGTCGATGTAGGTAGCGACACAAGTGAGCACGGCAGCCATGCCCACCAAGGAATGAAATGCAGCGACAAGTTGGGGCAAGTCCGTGATTTCAATCCTCTTGGCAATGGTCGACCCAATGAGAGCCCCACCTAAAGCCACTCCACCCATTTGAGCCAAGACGGGATGAGAGGGGAGGATAGACCCGAGCGTGGCGGCCACGCCCCCAGTCACACCAATCATACCCAAAGCATTACCCAATCGAGCCGTGGGTTGCGTGGAAAGGCCGGCCAAAGCTCCTACGCAACACAAAGACGAGGCTAGATAGGCCATTTGATGGACTTCTTGATATCCTTGAGAAACGGCCCAAGCATACGATCCCAAAAATGCAGAAGCGGGTATCGCATACAAGTAGTTGTACTCTGGAGGGTCGGTGGACCTTCTAAACATGTCCAACATGCGAGCCGTGACGATGAAACCGCCAAAGACGTTGATGAAAGAAATAAAGGCAGCAGACGCAGCGAGGCCCTCGACGGCATTCGTCGGATAATACCCTCCACCCATCAAGAGCATTCCTCCGACAGCCGTAATTCCGGAAATGGCGTTCGTCACGGACATTAAAGGCGAATGTAAAGCCGGCACCACATTCCAGACCGTGTGATAACCCACGATGCAACTCAAACCAAAGGTGGTGGTCATGGCCGTGAATGCAGGATTGGGCGAGCCCACACCCAAAGCAGTTAGACCGCCAAATCCACCCGTGTACATCAAAGCGTCTTTGAGCTGGAGATTGAATTGATTTGGAGGCTCCACTTCCTTTTTGACGGCAGCTTCTTGGGATTTGCCCGTTGTGGGCGCGGCAATCGCAATTGGGGGATTCGGGGGCCAACTTAATGCTCCCTTGTTAAGAACAATCGAGCCTCTGACGACATCGTCTTCGAGATTGACGTAAAAGTGGTCTTTTGTTCCGGTCATGGATAGCATCAGTTTGGTAATATTATTGGCATACAAAGTGGAAGCTTGCGTGGGAAGACGAGAGGGCAAATCCGTCAGACCAATATGGACCACATCATTATAGGTATAAATCTCGCCGGGCTTGATGGTCTCAATATTACCGCCAGCTTCAGCAGCCAAATCGACCACCACCGAACCAGGTTTCATGTCTTCGATCATGTACTTTTTAATCAGAGTTGGGGCTTGCTTTCCCGGGATGAGAGCCGTCGTAATGACGATATCAACATCCTTGCACTGCTCGTGAAAGAGCTTCATTTCCGCTTCCAAGAAGGCCTTGGACATCTCCTTGGCATACCCACCATCGGAAGAGCCATCCTCGGCAATGTCGACGGTCAAGAATTCCGCTCCCATCGACTCGACTTGTTCTTTGACAGCGGGTCGCACATCAAAGGCTCGAACCACGGCTCCCATGCTCTTGGCTTGACCAATGGCGGCCAAACCGGCGACTCCACCGCCAATGACTAATACTTTAGCCGGAGGCACTTTACCCGCCGCAGTAATTTGACCTGCAAAGGAGACGGGTAGTTCAATATACATTCTCGTTGATCATGGTGTAATCAAACTCATCATCAACCAATCATGACGCGAAAGTATGCTCACCCGTGAAAAAACGGCCGAAGTGGTTAGATGCTTCGACTACGGCACGATACCCGGAGATGTTACTCATAGAGGAGAGTGCGTCAAACCCTTGGGCACGGCTAATTCTTGGCACGCAATCCATGCCAAAGGCGGTCATCTTCCGTTGAGCCAAGGCGTCGATAATGTCCTTATTCTGACTGGGATACAGAAACGAATACAGCGTACCGTCCTCGCGAAACAACTTGGCCTCCGATAATGATGGTTGTCGCAATTTCAGCACGATATCTAATACATCAAAAAATCATAAGCAATCCATAATCCTCGGAATGGATGAATGGATCAACGTACCCGACTGGAATGCCTGATCTTTGGGGATAATTTTAGCACCGACGCTCTCATAATCCTTGTCGCGAAATCTGGCCTTCATTCCGGCGCCAGATTCGACTTGAACCGTGAAACCTTTCTTGGTGAGATTGAGTGCGGCAGCTGGTGTGCAAGCCACCCGCAATTCATTGGCCCAAGTCTCCTTGGGTACTCCGATGGTAAGCGAGGTATAAGGCGTGCCCAAAATCTTCTCCTCTTTAGCCGGGGCGGATGAAGCGGGTGGGGCCGAGCTTCGAGCGCGTCGCCCGCCCATTTTCCAACTTACCCGCCCCACGGGCGAGCTCCAAACACCACGGGCCTGACTTAGCAACATCATGGATCAAACCGAGAGATCAAGCAAACAAAAAAACTGCTTCAAAGAGGTCAAATCCCGATCCACGGAGTCCAAGAATCAGTCGATCCCGATGCCAACTACGGACAAGAAGACAATGGACGTACTACTGCGGGTCCCGAAAGGAGTCCACTGAACCGGATTGAGCCCAACAACCTGACCCGACCGATTGGCTAGGGAGGCGATGGACGAATGCGACTGCTAGAGCGACAGAGAGGGGATATGAAGTGTTGGCCTGTCTCTTCCCTCCGCTTTTCCTCCTTTTCTTAGTGAGCAGTTCTTCCTTGCCCGTGAACAGACTGAGATTTCATACGTACGTACGTTGTTCGTGGTGTACGTTCTCACTTCTCAGAGAGGCGGCTCACCCGGTGTGCGCCGCCGCCACTCGTTGAGTTGCTGCGGACGTCGATGGCGAGCTAGGTAGTAAGTAGGTAGGTCTTCTTTGTGTTCAAGCCAGAAAGAGAATTTTTGGTGAGTGTAGTTTGTCTGGCCGTGAAAACGAGAACGAGATGCTCGATTTGGACGTTGAACTGACAGTCTCACCATAAAAAAAGTATAGAAGTTGAGGCTAACAGGGGCATAATGAAAGGGAAACGAACGAAGTTGACGGAGTGAGCGATTAGATCAGGCGCATTCTTTGGCGACACTCGCCAAACTCGAGAGTTTGACGTCAGAGGACCTTTTCGCGACGGAATTACGTTTTTGGACCCGGCTTCATTCAGTAACGGTTAATATGCTCTATAAAAGTGAGTAAAGCTGTGGTGAGGTTGATTTTCGTATGAATGGATATTGATGGGAAACGAATTGAGACAATTTCAGGGTAGTGTGGGTTAAACCACAGAGAATTTTTTGATAAAAAGCTAGATCTCGAGAAGCAAGCTCGAACGAATTTGTTGATTAAAAAAGTGAATGCAAATGGCGCTGCTCATGGGATCAAGCCATTCAAAGCTTGTCGTAACCAACTAGCAATATTGATAATCAATAACTTGAGAAAAAAATCATTTGCTGTGTCATTTGAAATCCTCGGTCAATTCATAATTTACACTCCATGAATTCCAGTCTTCAGCCTTGATCTTCGCAAAGGATCGCAAGTGGACATTTTTAGAAACTTGTGCACAGTCTCCATATCTTGCGCATTTGGGGTCTGCTTTGTGCGAAAATGTCGATTCTTTATGTAGTAAATTCCCAGTTTTTCAAAAAAAAAACGGAGCGTGGTAAATCGGCAAAAAGGCCACGGTAAATAGATCACAGTAAAAAGGTCACAGTAAAAAGGTCACGGTAAATAGGTCACAGTATAAAGGTCACAAGGTAAAACAGGCTCGGTAAAAAGGTCACAGGCCCGGGTAGCTCCAAAGGTAGCCAAGGGGGTGACCCCAAGGGCCCTGGTATGTTCTTGTTCCAAGGTTGAATATTGTCCCATGAGACCCAATATTAACCAAGTGGAACACGATCATTCCAATCCTCATAAGGTCTTATTTGCATAGTCAACACGATTTTACAACAGATTTTAGGACAATGGTCTAAATCCGCCTTGGCTCCATTGGACCGAGGAGGGTGTCCTTGCCACTTTAGCGCCAAAAATTACACCCTTCTTTGTGGATATGCCAATGGGCTTCTAAGATAATCCTAGTGGAACATACTAATACTCAGGGAAAAGGAATCTTTTTGCTGCGACCGTTTCACCTTGTGACCTTTTTACTGTGAACTTTTTGTCCTCGTGATTTTTTACTGTAAGCTATCTTATTTACTTGTGACGGTTTTGTTAGTGACCTTTTTTACCTACAATAAAAAATACTGCACTTTTTCATTTGGTCTAATTGGAAACTTGGTTTGCTTGTGCGTCAGCTGAGGTCTTTCACTAGATTCATTGACAGGTTGTCTTTCATGGCACTTTTTCTTTCTTTTCTTTACGTCAGTCAATCATGATGTAACCTTCAAATTTAGCCTTGGGTCAAACAACTTCAAACTGGTTCAGCATTTTGACAGATGAGTGAAGATTGTTTACAGTGGGTCGATTCTGTTTTCTTTGCTAGAGCTCTCAAGTGTAGAGTGAAATCATGTGATTCGACCTTGTACGGGCGCAGGCGTTCAGACCCATGAAGCAAAGTTTTATTACAACAGCGTTTAATTATAACCATTTTTCGACCAAAAGGAATCGTTCAATGGTGGTGACGACTTATTTGAAAAATGAGGACAATGATCAGATTAAACAGTTAATTTGGTTTAATCAGCGGGGTTATCTTTGAAATAGTTGAAGAAATCGGTGTTCAAAGTATCCATTTTGACAATTCTTGATCATTTTTTGATGTGTCAGTGCTTTCTAACGGACTTTTAGAGTCGGGTTTAATTAGAGGTTGCGCAATTTCAACATCAAAACCTTGCGTTTTCTAGCCTGATTTCCTTCTTCTCTTGTGTTCTATGGTCTCTGCTGGACCTCGACCTAAACTACTGATGGCTGGGAAAAACGCTCAACAAAGACTTTATTAACAAACTACCTCAAAGACAAGTTTAAATACAAAATTTAGACTTACAATGCAACAACTAGATCTCTTTCTAACAACTTAATAGTTAAATTAAAGCCACAATTATCAAATGCAATTTGTGTCAACTCCCTGGTTTTACCAGTCTCTCTCTCTCCCTTTTTCAAAATTGGGACTTTGCCCACTCAGTTAGAAGTATAATGTAAAAACTGCGATCAGGGGCACTTTGTGCTTGAAATGTGGGCAAACAGTTATACCAATCAAAAACTGAAAAGACCTTATGTTTGACCCGACTATCTCAGGGTATTTTGCCAAAATTTTAGCTCAATCTATTACAACAGTTCTGAGAACAATTGCACACAGTTGAGCTACCCTGGGTTCAATAAAAAATCCACCATGGTTTGAGTGCCACGCCCCCTCCCAACCCCTTGAAATTTTACCTGGAGCTGGACCCGGTCCAGAACGTCATTTACCAGATCAACTTTTTCTCTAGGGTGATTTGTTTGCCTGTGGGCTGCGAGCTCGTCTCAAGCCCCACTACAACTCCAAGGCAAGAAATCAATCAAATCACTCCTGCTAACCCAAGGTTTTGATATTGAAATTGTGCAACCTCTAATTAAACCCGACTCTAAAAGTCAGTTAGAGTCAGTGCTTAGCTTTGCCATAAGAAAGTGTTTCATGACTTTCAATATCATTTTTTTAATGTCCGAGTGTACTATGAAGATATTTTGTTAATGTAATCATTTCAGATTAGCTTAAATAACTATATTATTTATTGATTTTTCATCTAATGGTTTTGATACAGTTATTTCAGCTAATCTATATCACGAGATAAAACGGTCACGGTAAAAAGGTCACGAGGTAAAACGGTCACGGTAAAAAGGTCATGAGGTAAAACGGTCAAGGTAAAAAGGTCACGAGGTAAAACGGCTACGGTAAAAAGGTCACGAGGTAAAGCGGTCACGGTAAAAAGGTTTTGAGGTAAAGTAAAAAGGTCAGGGGGTAAAACGGTCAGGGTAAAAAGGTCACGAGGTAAAACGGTCACGGTAAAAGGTCACGAGGTAAAACGGTCACGGTAAAAGGTCACGAGGTAAAACGGTCACGGTAAAAGGTCACGAGGTAAAACGGTCACGGTAAAAGGTCACGAGGTAAAACGGTCACGGTAAAAGGTCACGAGGTAAAACGGTCACGGTAAAAGGTCACGAGGTAAAACGGTCACGGTAAAAGGTCACGAGGTAAAACGGTCACGGTAAAAGGTCACGAGGTAAAACGGTCACGGTAAAAGGTCACGAGGTAAAACGGTCACGGTAAAAGGTCACGAGGTAAAACGGTCACGGTAAAAGGTCACGAGGTAAAACGGTCACGGTAAAAGGTCACGAGGTAAAACGGTCACGGTAAAAGGTCACGAGGTAAAACGGTCACGGTAAAAGGTCACGAGGTAAAACGGTCACGGTAAAAGGTCACGAGGTAAAACGGTCACGGTAAAAGGTCACGAGGTAAAACGGTCACGGTAAAAGGTCACGAGGTAAAACGGTCACGGTAAAAGGTCACGAGGTAAAACGGTCACGGTAAAAGGTCACGAGGTAAAACGGTCACGGTAAAAGGTCACGAGGTAAAACGGTCACGGTAAAAGGTCACGAGGTAAAACGGTCACGGTAAAAGGTCACGAGGTAAAACGGTCACGGTAAAAGGTCACGAGGTAAAACGGTCACGGTAAAAGGTCACGAGGTAAAACGGTCACGGTAAAAGGTCACGAGGTAAAACGGTCACGGTAAAAGGTCACGAGGTAAAACGGTCACGGTAAAAGGTCACGAGGTAAAACGGTCACGGTAAAAGGTCACGAGGTAAAACGGTCACGGTAAAAAGGTCATGAGGTAAAACGGTCACGGTAAAAAGGTCATGAGGTAAAACAGTCAAGGACCCGCGCAGCTACAGAGGTAGCCAAGGGGGTGACCCCAAGGGCTCTGATGTGTTCTACGGTTCAATATTGTCCAATGGGACCCAAGATTAACTAAGTATACCCCTTGGGAGTTTTTAGGTATGGGTTGTCGGTTCAAGATTTATGGGGCTAAAAATTGCAATCTTTGGTCTCTTGAGCACCATGTTAATGTATTTTTAATTTTTCTCTGCCTATGGATGTGGAAAGGCTTCAGAGAAGAGACTTGTAACCAAGCGCAACAATATCTTCAAATTTAGTCCGTTGATTAAAAAGAAAATTAAAAAGATTTCTCTGGTTCATTATTCTGTTCAAAAGGTAGAGATTCAATTCAATTCCATTTTTGTTTATTGTTTATTGTAAGGCCACCCAACATCAGGCATGATGATTGTGGGTTGAGGCGTAAATGAAAGAAGAAGGACAGATAACTAAAAGAATATTTTTTGTCAGTACTTGAAGTCGGTATCCACCCATTTTAGCTCACGGATATCATTTCGGAAAGCTCTCAAGGAGCTCACATTTTTAATAGAGACAGCAAGGCGATTCCAGAGCTTTGACCAAGAATACTCCCTTGCGGGACGCCAGGGAGTAACTTGCCTCCACGTTGAATGGAACCCATTTCGATCTAAAGATTGGGTCATGAAGTCCTTCGCGCGAGAGCGTCCACTTCGGAAACTGTGTTGATGAGGGGCAAGGAACTTGTTGCTACTTAAAAATCTGACAAAATTGTCCTTGATGATGCTTTCCGCTATTTTGAAACACGCAGATGTCAGCAAAATCCGACGGTAGTTGTAGGTTACCTTCACGTCACCGTCTTTATGCAAGGGAAAGACATCCGCGTCTGTCCAATCCTTGGTTGAAGTACTTGTTTCCATAGAAAGGTTGAAAAAAGGCTAATGGCGAAGCCACCACGCCTCCCAACCTTCTCAGCACCTCATCTGGTCCAGGAGAGTATGAGGGCTTAAGAGCTTCAAGTTTTTTGAACATTTCATACTTGTGGAAAAGTGTAGTGTGTAGGTGGAACTCAAATTTTGAAAAAAGCCTACTTTATTTAGTAAAAATATCTCCCTTCTTGGCATTCGTCAATGGGGTATTTGTGAAGGAGACAGCTTCTGAAGTTACCTAAAATCGATTGTAGACGGCGCCACATTTGACTAGGCGAGAAGAAAATTCTGCTACGGAAGTAGTGCTACCTTGAAAGTCCTTTTTAGACACTATTTCATCAGTTTTTCAAGGATTTATTGATCTAAAAATAAAAGAAAATAAGTTTACCTCATAATTTTGTCACATTTTTACCTATACACGGGGACACTTCTTTCGAAAACCGAGTTTCAAGTGTACATATAATGTTGCGTGAGTTTGAAAATTACGTCTTAAATCAAGCAAGTCAGAAACGACTCATGCACGGATTTTTTCCTGTCTGGTCTGGACCAAATTCGTCCCTGGGACTCTGATAAGGTTTTAAACCCCAAAATCGACCAAAAAATGATTGGAATTGTTGTAGGGCTGGCTGGGAAGGGTGGTTTGATCAAATCCAATAGTTTCTATGACCCCAAGCACGACGACTTCGAAGCTCATCATTCAATTTCTCAGCCAACAATTATCGGCAGTGGGACTTTTCCGGCTGGGCTCTTACAAGTTGTGGAAAAAGTACAAAATGAAGTAAGAAGCTTTGATTCTAGTCTATTTTAGTTCCCTACTAGTTCGCAGTAATATTCTTCATTCACGCAACTCCAACGTAAATAAGTTTTGCATGTTTTGTAAAAGCTAGGTGTCATGTCAGTTACCTGCAAATTTGTCCATTTTTTGACCGCAAACAACGGCAAACAACGATGCGACAGTAAATATTCATCAAATTGATGTTGCCGAGCCGGAAGTGTCGCACAAAGGATATTTCCAAACTTACACAACATTATATGTACACTTGAAACACGCTTTTTAAAAGAAATGTCCCCGTGTATGGGTAAAAATGTGACAAAATTATGAGGTAAACTTATTTTCTTTTATTTTTAGATCAATAAATCCTTGAAAAACTGATGAAATAGTGTCTAAAAAGGACTTTCAAGGTAGCACTACTTCCGTAGCAGAATTTTATTCTCGCCAAGTCAAATGTGGCGCCGTCTACAATTGATTTTAGGCAACTTCAGCAGCTGTCTCCTTCACGAATACCCCGTTATTAAGGTGCATAAACCTACAATTCTTAAAATAAGTAGAGGGGGGCTTTTTTAGTCAAAATACCACATCTTCCAAAGTTTGTATCAGAACAATCTAATTAAAAAATACGAGATGGGAAAAATCACTTTTTTTCATATCCATACTTGATCAAATTTCCAAAAAAAATATTTCTGAAAATTATATTTCATACCTTGAAAACTCTTGAAAACTCTTGAAAATCACGTTTTTCTGCTCATTTTTCCAAAAAGTCTCCAAAATGTAAAAAAATGCATTTTGAGCGCTCAAAATACAAATCAGTGCAAATTAGGCTCTAAAATGCCCAAAAAAAAGTTTTTTTGCTTCCAATTCCCAGGTCCAATGATTAGAATGGGTAAAGCAAAAATAGAGGAATCCTACCCCTATCAATCGGGGCCACAACAAAAAGGTGGACCAAAGAAGTCCATAAGGTTAAGGTAAAGGCTGTTTGAAGCCAACATTGAAGCTGCACAGTCCCAGAATGTAGATAAAACTTCTAGGCATGTTCATTTGGGTCATGGCCAGTGACTTTAGTCATTTTAAGGTGGATGGAAAAATTGTCCTGATCGGCCACATATTCTATGTTAGAAAATAACAAGGATTTTTACACGAAGCTTCAGAATGACTAAATTCATTGGTAATGACCTCAATGAGCATGCGCAGAAGTTTTGCCTGCATTCTGGGATAAGGCAATGTAGGCCTCAAGAAGCCCTGACCTTAACCCAATAGACTTCTCTCTGCATTCCATGTTTCAGATCATGATATTCTCAAAAGCCCATGCAGGTCAGCCTGAAAGTCATGCCTGAAAGTCAGCTTTGGTCCAGGAATCTAAGCCTGATGCGTGGAGTCCTTGCCTGATGCAAGGACCCTCCAGCAAGGAATGGTCACCTTTCGCATTCACCAAACCTTTCCAGCCAACTTAGGCCTAACTGTAAACAAAGGCGAAGAAAGTTCCAACAGCCAAGAGGAGAATAAGCTTTAAATTGTGTGTCATCTCACCTTGAACCCAAATGCAGTGGGTAGGAAAAGCTGTGCTTTAAGTTGCCATGATTATCTCTTTGATTATATGGCTCTAAAGAACCTTTTTGAGCCTAACTTGCCTGTGAATAGTGCCCAAAATCCCCCATGCTCTGGCTATGAACATTGATTTGGATGTTTGATAATGAGTATTTGCATTGTGCCAAGGCAAACTAATGTGTTTGAGGCATATCAAAGAGTGGTTTTGAAACTGAGGTTTCATTTGAGTTGGAAAAGAGCTCCTGAACTGAGGCTTCAATGATCAAGACCAAGAACTATTTAAGCAATGGCACAATGCCACCAGTTTATCAAGGAATTGTTTGTCAATGCCCAGTGGTCTCTAAATTTCAAGAAAGCCATTGTGCTTGTGGCTCAGAAAGAATAGTAGAGCAATGACAAACTATTATTACTTAACAATACAACAAGAACAACAAGCTCCTCTTTCAGTGTCATTTAGGAACAAAACCTGAAAGTTCACTGTGGGTTCATCTCCAAGACAACCAACATCCATGGACAAAAGGTTTCTGCCGTTTTAAATACCACTCAGTTACCTAGTTCATGAGAGTGTCTAGTGAGTTAAGCAAACACAAAATATCCAAGAAGCCATCAAGACTTCCCATATCAGCATTTGAGGTCTCTTTTACTCATTGACTGATACAATGTCAATACTGAATATTTTCTTGAAAACACAGTTTTCTCCATGCCAATTGAAAGTTCTTTAAATCTTCAGTCCAACTTGGAAAAGACAAGAAAGTTGTCATATTAAGCACCATAGTTTAATTTTCAAAAATGTGGAGTCTTACCTAATGCCATTTATGACTCTGAATGAGAACACAAATTAGGCTATGTATTTGTTAATAAAATTAGTTGTGAACTACTTTCATACTATCCCTAATTCATGTTCAGTAATATAGAGTCTGAAATTATTTGTTTTCTATTCAATATAATGCAAAAAAGCAAAAATTGGGAAGAAAGTGATATTTTGTTCAACCTTTGTTCTTACAAATTGAACTTGTGCATGACTTTTTTTGCCAAAAATACAACAAATCAAACCTCAGATATATTTTTGAATACAAAATGGTATCATATGAATCTATTTTATGCTTTTGGAATGGGTAAAAGTATGCAAATTAAGGTTTTGAGTGATCTATAGACTTGCAATCAATGGCCTAAGTTGGCGGGACCAAAAATGTTGTGTCGCTTCCTTGCTCAAGAGTCCTTGCCTGATGTCACCCGTGCCTGCAGTGGGCAAGGCAAGGACAGACTTGGCTGGGTAACTGTCAACAAAAGCGGCCATTTTCAAGGTGATTGTAATAAAATAATTGTACAAGTTGGTTATGGAGTCCACGTGAAAAAATCGAAGATTTTCTTCCTCCTCGATATGACAGGTTTGAGATTGATGACAATATCTAAAATGGAAATCTATTTTTCAGAGATAAGATTAATATTATCTTACTCAGAGAAGGTATGAAAGGTATCTGATCTTGTATGTTTTCAAGAGCGTTCATGGGATCTGTCTTAAACCAGGCTTTGAAATCAGTTGTAGCGATCATAGAGGTTTTACGTGCGTTCTGAGAGCACCTCCAAATCCGAGGGAATCGAGGCTAGTTTGATCAATGAAGTCCTCCTCTCTTCTTTAACGGGCTCCTTCATTGCTCAACTAGTCATTTAGTTTCAAATTATGACTTGTCTACCCCGCGAGGTGTCATTTTGATCACCTGAGAGTGTGACGGCTTCGCCTTCATCGAATAGATTTTACGTATTTGATTAGAGTTGAATGAAATAAAACAAACGTATTCAAATCAGTGTTACAAACTTTTTGGAGAAACTGAAACAAAATAGAAATTGTTTGTACATGCTTCTTTCTCAAAACATAATCGTTCCTCCATTTGGTTTTTTTCGAAAATCTCCATCAAAAAAGGACGCTTGCTCGAACGCATGCCCGCGGACTGGAAACACGGTCGCTTTCAAAGTGACTTGCTTTTTTTGACTCGCATTTCAGGTGGCTCCCTCTGAGAAGTACATTTTGCTCACTCTCGACTGAAGAGAGCAGCTCCCCCTATAATCACAGCAGAACCTTGAACTATTTTAGAGGGATTGAAGTATTTGTTGCCCATTAGTCTTCGTCGGGAATATGTAGGCTTTGATCCTCTATTATGATTTAAGGCAGGATTGGAAAATTTTTAAAATACTATTCCTGACCAACCCACTATTCAAGGGTTGTACAGATCTACCAACTGTAACTCATTGGTAGATCAAATTTCGTATGAACGATAATTATATGAACTATATTAATCATTAACTTTCTTTACACGGAATCCCATTCCTTGTAGCGATATTAAAAATCCGCCGTCGAGATCGTATAAGCTCTTGAATCATGGAGGACAATAATATTTCCCTTGTATTTCATTTGAGGTGTTAAGATGTCTTTCAATGACATCCTAACTATTCCAAAAACATTCTAGAAACTTCATAGGGGTACACGGGCAGTTTAATCGTGCCAAACTGTCCAAACATTGCTGTAATTTTTAGGTTCAAGTTCAAAGTATGCTTTCTTGATACTTTCGTGTCAGGGCGTTTTCCCCGTTTTTGGGCTGCGTTTTGTGTGTCTTTTCGTTACTAATAGCTTAGGTTTATTTGCTTTTTGCCCGTCTCTGAGTAATGATACTATGAGTAATCATATAAAAAATTGACTGCTTCAAAATTTACTAAAATTAACGGAAAAATCATTTTACCAGACTTGACTGTGACATCTCTGCATGGGTGTTTTTACTCTTAATCTTTCTCTTTTGATCTTCAAAGACCAAATCTTTATTTTTCTTTTCAACAAACAACAACTGGACCCTTTCTTTGCTTTTGTTAGTTCCTTTTTCATTTCATATTTTTGTTTAAGAATCTTGAGGTTGCATTCAACACCACCCCGGGATAAGTTACAACACCCTTCATTATAAAATAATTCTATAACATGGAGCACTATATTTACAAGAGTACGTGCATGAGATTGACTAGTCTCACTTTGGATTAGTGCCTCCCAAGGATTATAGAAGACAAAGAAAAGCACAAGAAAAAGTGCAATTTAATAATTCAATGGATTTTAGAAACCAGCATGTCAAAGGATGCGGGATCTGAAATAGTGAATGAACCAGTGTTGCCAACCGGTCTCAACCAATTTTGCCAAAAACTTCTTTGACAATATGTCAAAAAGTACGGCAATACAAGGCCGTTGGCTGTACTGCTTTGGTCAGCCAGGAACATCTCACCACAAGACGTGAACTTCAGCTGACGCGTAGCCCAAAAAGCCCCCTAAAACGGTGCAGCTCCGCAGTGAATTTGAACGAAATTGCCAATAGACATTAGAAAAAGGTGTTTGATAGCAAACATCTGTTCAGAACAAAGTCGCAGCGCTTCTTTTCCTGCCATTTATTTTAAAAATGATGCTTTCTGTTCTCAAGAATTAGTCAAAACTGAATTGATTTAAAACAATGTCTCGCACAAAACTGAGAATGGATCTCAATTAAACGCATGCATAACTTGAATATAATAATACTAACTGCAGACAACGGGTTCAATTATTCACAGATCAAGTTTCATAAAAATTGAGTGTGTTTTTGGAAAACTGTGACCCTGTTTTTTACAATGAAACTTAAAGCCAAAGTATTCACACTCTTACCCATAAAAATATCAGTTTTAATCAACATTTTTATCATCTGAAGTGCTTGAAATCCATTTGATGCCAAATATCAACATTTTGACAGGTCAAACCGAGAGGATGCACAAGATTGAACAAATTCTTCATCAACTTATAATTGAGTTATTGATGATTCCCTCTGAATGATTATTCATGCAGAGTGAAGTAAAGAACAGATCACCTTCATGGAGCACTATATTTTTCACTTTGATGGTGCTATTAGGTAATTATAATCTGAAACCATTGATATATCAGGATAAATTGAATAGGGTTGATAATGAGTGGTGAACGTGATTTGCCCAAGAGTGGGTTGCATTTAATTGTCTCAAATGATGTCTAGACAAAATGTTCACTAATTTAGTATAAAATATCGAATAGAGGTTGTGAAGAATTCCAAATCTAGTGAAATCTAGCCCTTTAATCCTCATATCTGTGCTGGTCAGCTAGGCCGAAGTGCAGAGTAACAGTAGGGTAGCCAAAATGAGAAGATAAGCAAGTACTGGGTGGGTGGTTTGTTAAACCTGGTCAAGAAATAAGTGCGTATAAATCACTAAAGACAGTTACGTCAAGTGACTTTACTTAAAGCTAATGTTCTGGTTAGGATAATTTACTTTTGCAAACTCAAGATGACAATTGTAAAATGATTATCAATATGTGACCAATATGTGATTGACTTTGAGCTTTTACCTCCCTTTTGTTTGTCTCCACTTATGGGGGAAAATTGTTACACCGATATATTTAGTTCACATTCTCTATATTGAGTCCATAACACTTCCCTATCCTTAACTCCACGGGCCTCTTTGGGCTCTCAAAAACAACAAAAAAACAGCTGTCTTTGCATCCTCTTCTGTAAGTATATCCATGGCTCAGCCCATGGGAACTTTCCTGACCCTGTCCGACTTTAATTTAAACATTCGTGATTAAGGGCAAGACGATTTTTGCTGTCGTCTTGATCTTGTGCACGTAAAGTTTGCACACAAACACAGAAATACAGGTCGGTATTTTGAAGTCTGACATTAAAAAAATCATGCAGTTTTGATTTTTTGTTGGAAATAAAGGCCAATCGTTCCTCTAAATGCCTGGAGAAACACAAAGCTAACTAATTAGCTTTTAAGTCTATCTCACGGCCCCCGCCATCACTATTTTGTCCAAAAAGTTTCTTAAGATCAACCACAACAATGAATTTGCAAGGTGAACCAGGCAGGGAAATTGACTATTTTGGTGAATCCAAGTTTAGCGATAGAAGTAGAAACGATTAGCAGAAACAATCTATATTTTAAGTCTTGATACCATTGCCTACACCTGACTAATAATAAACTCAGTTTATTTACTAGAAATTGAGTCATCCATAATCATATATTACCAGAAAGAACCATTAAAAACCATTTCATTTCCCTGTATGGGCAACATTTTGAAATATTGACTTGATTCTTTGGAATCCACAGAACAAAGCCGCATCTTGGAATTATTGTTTGGATCAATGTTAAGTCCAAATTTTTTGCTAGAACACAAGTGTTGCTTAACTGCTTTTAACTTAATCACCCTAAAAACAATTTCTGCCTATTATTGGCCCGATTCCAGCCAAGTTATCTTCACGGGAAATATGATTGTTTCCAGAGAGTTAGAATCATCGAATGGACGCCAAATGGGAATAATTTTGATTCGCCGAAATATATTTTCCCATCCATACGAATTTGCGTCAGATCATGTACCTCTGAAAGGGAGTACATGTAACTTCGGCCGTTACCTTTTTGACCTACAACAGGGGTGGGAAACCACTTTTGTGTCAAGGCCAACAAACTTTCTACATGTTGTAAGGGGTCCACCAAACAGACGTTGCCAGGTTCAAGGGCCCACAAATTAACAATCAAAGAGCTTTGGCCCCCAAGCACAGTTCTATCGATGTCTCGTGGGCCCACTATTTTGGACTTTCCCCATACCCCCTAGCAAAGACCACCCTTGGGTCTACATGTGGGCCGCGGCACACTAGGTCCAAAACTATCCCCTTCATTTTTGATTGACTCCCGCGGCTTTCATGATTTGAAAACTCGTTCTTTCAGCTACTGACGCGACAAATTGGCCATTAATTTGTTTGTTATATATTTGTTCGGGTTTTTGAGATATTTGTTTGTTTGGGGTAAATCTGAATCATTTCTAAATAAAAGCAGTGTTGCCATCATGATTTGTAATAATTTGTAAAATTATGTTTGATGATAATATACCGGGTGGAACGAAAAAAATCGGACACAATAAATAAATATACAAAATATATTATAACTTATATACATATATACAGAATGGAATAATATTTTGGCAAAGTATTTAATAGATATCTAACAACTTATTCACTCAATACGGCCGCCCTCGGCCGCAATGATGGCGGTGAGCCTCTTGCGGAACGCAATGCAGGTCTTGCGGACGTAGGCCTCATCCATGGCATCCCAGGCTTCGTTCACGGAGGCCTTCATGGCTTCGACGTTGCTGTGGCGGACCTTACAGGCCTTGGCCTCGATGTGCGGCCAGAAGGCATAATCGAGGGGGTTGGCATCAGGGCTGTAGGGCGGCCACATGGTCTTGGGCCAGAATCCGATGTTCTCAGTCAGGAACTCTTGGGTCTTCTTTGCTGTGTGGGCTGGCGCCCCATCCTGTTGGAAGACCACGTTGCCATCAGGGAAGTTGGTGGCCACCCAGGGGAGCAACTTGGACTTCAGGACGTTGACGTAGTCCGTGGCATTGAGCCTGTACCCCCCTGGGAACCAGACCAATGGGGCAGCCAGCCCATTGGATGCCACAAAGCCAAGAGCCATGGCTGAGGCTGGATGCTTCGTGGTGGAGATGGTCCTGGCCTCTTCGTCGACGTCCCCGAAGCTGACGTGTCGGTCATTGCGCCTGTTGAAGATGGGGTCGACGTCGAAAGTCTTCTCATCACTGAAGATGAGGATGCGGCCAGCTGGGGTAGACTTGAGGTTGTTGAGAAGTCCCTGGCATCATTGGAGATGGGTTTCCTTCATGCTGGCCGTCAGGATGGGCCTCTCCAACCGCACCAAGGACTTCCCCCAAGCTTGGCCACCGTCCTGTTCACCGTGGTGTGGGAGACGTTGAGGTCCTTGCTGTGGGCACGGAGCGGCTTCTTCGGATCGTCCTGGATGGTTCTCTTGAGGGCCTCAGGATCGAGTTTGCCCTTGCGGCCGCTGCCCACCTTGCGCTCGATGCCAACACCCTCTTCCATCTTGCTTTTTACCGTGTAGACGGTGGATCGGGCCACACCCGTTTGCCTAACGATGGCCGTGGGCGCCAGCCCCGCACGAAGCAGAGCCTCTATTTGAACTCTTCGATCACGTTGTGAAGCCATTTGGGGTCGTATCTGCTCGTGCGGGGCCTCATTCGACAGCTGTTGTTGTGGGGAATCTACTAGCGTCGGAACTTTTGAATTCGCACTCACGCAACCTCGAATATCTACCGAAGAAGAAGTGTCCGATTTTTTTCGTTCCACCCGGTACACCACAATATTCAATTCTGTTGAAAGGTGTTTTTTTGGATTGTTGGTGCAAGGGTCGGAGGGTTGAGCCTCGCCCGGCCAGCAAAGCCAGCCTTCACATCGTCCAAATTGTTCCGATAGGCAATCTCATGTCCGGTATCAGAATGGTTCTCTGTCTGTGGATTTATGAGTCCAAGAAGTTTATTTCATGCAGTTTTAACACATAGTTTTGACCTTTGAAAGTTTTTAAGGCCTTAGCTTGCTATTGACCTATCTCCAATCCTAAGGCATTTCACTCATGATAACCCTGTTTTTCTGATAGAATAAAACAATCATCATCTTTGGACCTCTTTTTCCGATTTGTTTGTTTTTATTTGTGATTTGTATGTGCTTGGTATGCTATTGTTTGTTCGTTGTTATATTTGTCTTCTACTTGGACTTCTACTATTTCTCAGTCAGTCAGCATTCTTCTTTTCCTACAAGCACTAGCCAAGCAAACGAGGGAATTTAAAATAAGGCAAACCTCTAAATTTATGTTTGTAAAATGATGAGCCATTTTGATCCCTTTAGCCATTCTGGGAGGGCTCACAATCCTCAAGACTGAGAAAATCTCACAATTAACCCTGCCTTAAATGTCAGTGTTTACGCGCTAATCAGCGCCCCTGTAATCAAATTGAAACATAGATGCCACCTGGTGGAGTGAGTATTAGTGCCACCCTTACACAAAAGTTCAGGGTTTTTTTCAGTAGTTCATTTCTTTGCAATGGCATTATGTTATCAAAGGCGCATATTTTAGAGAAATTTGATTGTTAAGAAGTTGTGATGGACCGAAAGCGCTTTCGGCCGAAATTACGGCCGAAATTTCGGTTTCGGTTTCGGTTATGCCTACCGAAACCGAAAGCAGACAAGCACTATAAAAAATGGAGTTTGACAGCAAAATGGAAAAAATTGGTCCAAAAACCCTGAAATTTAAGTTTTCCGATTTTTCAAAATTTGCGACTACCCTACATCGAACACATGAGCATTCTAATTTTTAAGACGGATTTTGCATTTAAACAATTTTTTAATCACCTGCTTTCGGTTTCGGTTAAGCCCTCTTTCGGCCGAAACTTTCGGTCTCGGTTATGAGCCCTTTCGGTCCATCACTATTAAGATGTTTACAGCTGTCCCAAAGAGTGGCACTACAAATAACCATCTGGCAACTATGTTTTGATTTGATCACAGGGGGCGCTGATCAGCGCGTAAACACCGTAAACACAGACATTCAAGGCAGGGTTAATTGCCTTAATTTCAATTTGTATGTTACTCATCTTTGCTTTGCCAGTGGTGATCAAGAATCAAAGAAAGAATCCAGTGCAATGTTGCTAGATCTCAGTCTTCAGTGTCATTTTTTTTCATTTTAGCCAGTGAGAGCTAAAATGGCATGCAGTGGCAGTACAGATTGCAACTTGCCTGTACAATGAAATATAGGGGAATATCCCAAAGCATTGAACTTTAAGGACAAACAGTTACAGACAAGACAAGCATTTTTTGGGTTTCAAATTTCTGGCATAGAATCTCAAAGCCACACAAAGTTTTAATTGACCTTGAACAGATGACTAGTTAAAAGACAAAAAAGGCATAAAAACCACCTTGAAAGAAATTGAAGTGACAAAAGAAACCAGAGAAAAAAAATATTCGAGTAGCAGCAATGGACAAAACAAAAAAGTGAATGTAGCAAGTTTTCGAAAAAGTCATAAAAAGATTGGAATGGCATTGCCGATCTCATTGAATAGTTGTGGATATCCTTGTTTCATCATTCTGATCAATGCGGATGCATCACAGTTGAAATTGATAAATTCGCATCAACACTTTGCATTGATTATAAAAGTGACAAATATTGAATAGAATATTTTTACCTAACAATGTTTGCCTTGAAATTTTGAAATCCTAATCATCATACCCATGTGTTGTTACAAATGAAACATTTTTGGCCATATGCTACATTACTTTTAGTGATTTACAATCTCCACACATCTCGGTCTTTCCAGAAACCAGGAAGATTCCATGCTTTTCCCTCACTCCAAAAAACTTCCAAGTACGCAAACGATCAATAAGAGATACGTTCCCTATAAGAATTCAGGGTCATCATTAAGGGTGCAGATTTCAGGCAAATAAGATTTTATGCCCAAAAACATGTTTATTTGCTATTTGTTAGCTTTTCAAGTTCATTTGCCATTTTACATTTCATTTGACATTTTTGGGCAAATAAATGCAAAATTTGTCGTTTTTTGGTCAAATCAAAGCAAAAATTGTCGTTTTTGTTCAAAAATTGGAAGAAAGAAATTTTGCCCTAAATGTTTTGTTTAAAGGATATATTGATTATTCAACGGAATAAAAATATTTTCTCTTAAATGTTCAAATACTTGCATTCTACTTTATTGGGTAATGGTGACGATGTGAGGTCCGGATGAAAGAGCGAGCCAGTGTTACCAGAACGTTTTGAATTAGTCATGCCAAAAAACATCAAGAAAAAGGCCAGATTTGATTTGACAGAAACTAATTGTGTCATGCCATGATTGGAACTTTAGCTCACAAATTTGGAAACCAAAGTATTGATTTAAAGCATTTCAAAAGTTCTATATTTGCTCCAAAGAATGAATATGAGATTATATCTATGGCCTACTCTGGCTACTCATTAATAATCTGGAATTTGATAAATTGAGAATCTGTTAATCAAGAATTTTCATTAGGTCACTAGCAAAAGCTAGTGTCTTTCTGTTTTGAAAGTAAAACATGTTCTAAATGAAAAGAGGTGTTATCTATGGCATTTGTCATTTTACAGTTTGAAACTCTTGATTTGGAAATATCTGGCAATGCTGCTTTGTTGTTCCTTCGTCCAGACCTCACATCATCACCATTACCCTTTATTGTTGGTGAAACATAATGCTCATTTTCCAAATTTAGTGGCCAGTTTTGCTATATTTTGGTAAATTTTTGTGTCTATTTGCCATTTTATTTGCCACTTCCTTGTTAATTGGCCATTTTAGTTGCCAATTTGGACGCTTTAATTTGCCATTTTTGGGGCCTAAAAGGCATGGTTTTTTTTTGCCAGAAATCTGCACCTCTAGTCATCATATAAAGGCCTGATTGACGAATGTGCAGGACTAAAACCAATCAGAATACTTTCAAGCTACCAAAAATACCCAATCTTCCAAAGATCTGTCTACCAGAATTCTTACTGATGATAACTTATCAGCAAGTTTAATCTTTTTAAACATCACATTCTCATTTTGGGGAGAGCGATATGAGAAAATCAGTACAAGCGGTGAAGCATTGCAAGTATCAAAACAGAAACAGCAAAGTCGGATCAAAATGAGCGGGAAAAGTAAGAATTGCCACAATTTCTACCAATATCTAATAGTACACGTCTTAAGAGTTGGTGCAAACAGCTTCAGGTGATAAAGCACAAGACTTGTTTGAACTTTTTGAAGTTGAAGGTTTTCAACCTCAACCCTCTGTTTAGCGCCACCATTGGTGTCAGGCAAATATTGCTCAAGCCAAAATTGCTCTTGAAATACTGTTTAGGTTTAGTTCAATTAAAATCTAACAGAAAAAAAAATGTTGAGAAAACCTTAAAAATTCATACTTATTCCAATTGTTATCCTTAAAAATATGTTTTATATATATATTCGATTTAATGATCCGCTCTTTAACTTAAATATATTTCTGTTCACTAGATTGTGTTATTACTTAATTTCTATTGAAATGTCAAACTTAGGGTGTTGTGATATTTTGCGGAGCCAAACGAAAACTGGAATTGCAACCTCTAGCAACATGGTCCTACAACGGCAGGCCGCGTGTTAACGCACTTAATTCAAAAGCGAAAGTGACCAAAATCAAGTCGAATTAGCATTTGTCGAGTAAATATTCTCCCTAGCTGCTGCATTTCAAACACAGGAGTTGTCATGAGTATAAAAGAGTAAATACTCAAGGCTAGTTAATCTAACTTGATTTTGGTGTGCTCTCGCTTTTGAATTAGGTGCATTAACATGGGGCCACAGACCATATAATGGCTAGACCTCGCTTCTTGCGAGAAAAAGGTGGACAACTTTGCTTCATCAGCTGCAACATAACACTACACCCTAAAATGGTGGGAATTTCGAAGTTTTGAAAATTTTGCCAGCGTGGCCAAATCCTGAACAAACTCAACGTACTGTACGTACTTTGTTCTCGACGCGAGCGAGCGTCGTTATTTCTGAGCACGCGGTCGCCGAGATTTCGAAGCTTATGCAGCTGGGCCAAGTGGTGTCACTTTTCTCTCGCTAACGGAACAGGCCAATGCGACATCTAGTCATTATATGATCTGGGCATGCGGCCCTATGAACGATTTTAAAGAAAACCAACATTTACTTCATCTAGATGGCTCTCACATGATTAATCATGGCCTCAACACATCCTACTTGGGTGCCCTCCCTCTCTTGTTCTCATAATCAACAACTCGCCATCAGAGCAAGCCCCTAAGGAAGCAAAGTTGAGCTTCAATCAAAGAGGAAAATGACAATCAGCGCCATCTTGAGGTAGAAAGGGTTGTGGGTGCTTCTGTTTAGTCTTTGGCCTTAATTTGTGATTACTCAGCATGGCTTTTTGATTTTTGAACACAATAATATCGTAGCTGAGCTCTACAAGACTCAAAGCATGAAGAGAAATCGACTTTAAGATGGAAGCTACAATTTTGGCAACAAGTTTAAGTTGAGGATAGATCTGAAATAAAGAGAATTTGCCCGTCTTGGCTCCATCTAATGGCGATTTTTGTAACCTTCATTTAAAATTCTTCATGTTGTACGACTATGTTGTTTTAGGTTGCGAGTCCAGTTTTCATTTGGCTCCGCAAAACATAACATCACCCTGAGTTTATCCAATACAACACAGACCAATACAGGATCAAGGTGGCTTGGGCTTTGAAGAAGCACATGAAAACCTGAAACGGGAGTGGCAACCACCGAGTCCTTTGAACCTCCGCTTCAAATGAGGTTTAGTCATAACAATTTAAAACAATATCTAATATCCTGAAAAATTACCAGATCAATTAAATACTCATCTTTCTAAACTAATCCCATGTTTCCAGCCCTTTTTCATGATTGAAATTCAATTTGGAAATCCAGCGCTAAAGACAAAACTTCGAAACACAGGTGTTGTGTGGAAATCTAGTTTGAACTTTTCCCGCTAGATGGCGCTAGAACGAGTCGCACACCGCGCCTCTAGCGGATATTTCACTTTCCCGAGTATGAATAAAATAGGCTAGAACTCTAGAATCATGTAAGACAAGCCAAGAAAAAAATGTGACTGACTCAACCCGGTAACTTTATCAAATCAATTCGTAGCAAGCAACATGTGGAATGTCTTGGCGAGACATCACTTTCAGTGCTCTCAGATTTGGGTAAAATTACCAAATCTAGGTAATTTTTGACCCCCTTTTGGTATAAAAAATGTCAATTGGTAAACTACCAAAACACTGAAATTTGGGTAATATTGAAGTCCAAGCTCTTAGACAACTAAATTTTGTTCATGCAGGGTAAAATTTTGCGAAAAAGGCTGAAAAGTTTACTGTGCTTTGAATTTTCAGTGCTGCCATTTTTGACTCATAGTTTATGTCACTTTCCTAGAAAAAGTCAGTGTGACATAATCTTTCTGGCACAGAATCCTAAACAAGGACAGTTGTGACAAGGCAACACTTAACCAAAAATCGAACTCTGAGCACATCCTTACAGTGCCTCCAGGTATATGAGGGGAAAAAGCGCAATTTACAACAAAGACACAGACTAGGTAGAAAAAGTCAATCGTTCAGAAAAAAGGGCAAAAAAGTAGGCGCAAACTAGTGCTCTAGCGCAAACAAGCCCCAAAAAGTGTATGATTAGCGTGAAAGTGCAATATTAGCGCAAAAATGCAAGCAAGATATGAGACTCTGCATCCATGGGAGGATTGTCTTTGCATCAGCTCACATCAAGGAGAAATTTTGCAGGAGTAGCTTGTAAATACTAAGGCATATTGGCAAATGTAATCCAATGTACAAAATTTTGGAGGTGATCAGTTGTAAGCTGTGAACAGTATTTCTTGTTTTGATTTCAACAAGCTGACCGCACATAAATGCATTTGAACTTGACCTCGTCTTAACCATAGTCAAGAAGAGGTGGATGAAATTAGTTTTTTGAAAGCAGAGAATATGAACTCTTAGCTTTTGCAAGCTGCCTGTACAGTATTTCTCCTTGTTATGATACTGTTGCTCAATAAGCTGATGAACTGTTAGTGTGCTGTTAGTGCTCGCTTCTGCTTGATTGCGTTGACAGCTTCACATTTGATCATCCTTGCTCCCATTCACGAGAATGTGTTATATTTTACAAGGGTTGTTATTGATATTTTACAGAAGCTGTTTTTGATATTTTACAGGAGCTGTTATTGATATTTTAAAGAATTTGTCTACAATTTTTCAGCTCTATGGAACAATGGAGTTAAAAGTTATGCATCTTTGAAATTCAGGCAAATGTAGCTGGAAAATGAACTCGTTCTACCTTGTGTTGCAAGATCTTGCATGGACCACTCATAAGATAGGACAACTTATGGCATTTGAAAAATTTGTTTTTAGTGTCCAAGGAATAGCAACAAGTGAATAACATGTTGTATTAGGAACAATTCACAATTGCTTCGTAAGGATAATTTCTTGCAATGGCTGTCTTGTCATCTGGTTTGATAATTTTTATACGTTTATATATTAAAAAACAAGTGTTGAAAACATTAGAAAGTGATCAAAATTGATAAAAAAATAAGTTACGGTATTTTTTTGGGTATTTTTTTGTAAAAATTCAAAGTTTGGGTAATTTTTCTGGGTAATTTTGACGAAAAAACTGAGAGCACTAATCACTTTCGTGCTTCACACTGAAATACCCACAAGGAACCTCCAGGGACTCGAAGCTAATGGAGGCCATGAATGTAACCTTTTAGAATGTCACCAATTTAAGTGCACAGTCTAAGGGTCTAAAAGGTTGATGGACAAATTAAGATCATCCAGGCGAACTAATGGTAACTAGCCAAAGGTTGACACGAGAACACACGAGTAACGTGAATCTCCGAAGTGCCTTGGTTCAACTTCGAAGATCCGTAGGGGAGACTAATTTCTCTGAATAACTCTGACTGCCCACGGTAGAGTCGTTGCTAGCCGACCCATGGATATACTTACAGAAGAGGATGCGAAGACAGCTGTTTGTTGTTGTTTTTGAGAGCCCAATGAGGCCCTCTGGAGTGAACGATAGGGAAGTGTTATGGACTCAATATTCAATATTTTATCCTAAATTAGTGAACAAATTGTCTAGACATCATTCTAGTTTGTGTTTCTGTCTCTTAGAGATAATTAAATGCAACCCACTCTTGGGTAAATCACGTTCACCACTCATTATCAACCCTATTCAACTTATCCTGAAATACCAATGGTTTCAGATTATAAGTACCAAACAACACCATCAAAGCGAAGAATACAGTGCCCCATGAGAGTGATCTGTTCTTCACTGCATTCTGCATGAATAATCAGTGTGAGGGAATCATCAACAACTCAACTATTAGTTGACAAAAAAATTGTTTAATCTCGTGCTTCCTCTCGGTTTGGCTGATCAAAATGTTGATATTTGGCATCTAATGGATTTCAAGGATTTCAGACGGTAAAATGCTGACTAAAAATGATGTTTTTATGGGGAAGAGTGTGGATACTGTAGCTGTGAGTTTCATTGTTAATAACATGGCCACAGTTTTCTAAAAAGACGCCCAATCTTCATGAAACTTGATCGAAGTATAACTGAACTCGTTGTCTGAAGTTGGTATTATTATATTTAAGTTACATATGCATTTATTCGAGATCCATTCTCCATTTTGTGCGAGATATTGGTCTGAAGGAGCTCAGTTTTGACTAATTCCCGAGAACAGAAAGCAGCATTATGAAAATGAATGGTAGGAAAAGGAGCGCTATTTAATGCTGCAACAATGTTCTGAAGCGATGTTTGCTATCAAACACCTATTTCTATCGTTTTTTGGCAATTTCGTTCAAATTCTCTGCAGAGCCGCACCGTTTTAAGGGCCTCATTGGGCTACGCGTCAGCTGAAGTTCGCGTCCTGTGGTAAGAGGTTCCTGGCCGACCCAACGCTAAACAGAACTTGGATTCCAGGTGGAGGAGAGGAGGGACAACAGCTCGGTCAAGCCATGTGTGACTGTGAAACCATGAGCGGCTATCTTAGATCAATTATTAATCACTAGATAGCGTGCAAGCTTCAGACAGGCTGATTTGGCAAGCGGGACGGAATGCGTTGAATTTATGAGGAAAATGTCGCCCTCACAACTGTATCGGATAGTTAGTGTGACCAAGCATGGAATCAACACCAACTTTTTTAAACTCGTTCTTACAGCCACAAGTTACTTTTTGCCCAGATATGTATTGGATTAATCCTACATAATGCAAAAGCTTAAATTTGTGTTTTTCCCATCAATGACTGATTCAAGGTATTGGCAAAAAAGTTCCTAGTTGTAGTATGTAAATCCAAGGCACGGGCACCTAGTGACGTCTTCCAGTCTTTGGTTCTTTCAAGAAAGTGACCACTAACAATAACAAAAAGTGACCCAAAAACATAAATCAATTCCACATTTGGTTCATCAATTGCATGGTTGACATTTGCCTGGTCACACATTTCAAATGTTCCCACACTTTTGTCCACTCAATAGTTGGCGACAGGAGACGCATATTTAGGCTCACACTCCCTCTAGTATTTGATAGATCTCAATGGCGGCTATGCATATGACTAATCCATCCAGGGTTACCAGGTGTTTTCAAGCCGATGCTGTCAAAAAGTTGTCTGAAATACTGCTAATAACAGTTGTTCACAGACATTGTCTAAATTCCGTTCTGCCTTGTTCCAAGCGGAAATTTTCTCATGATTAGTTCGTTTTAGTCGGGTTTTAGGTCTCGAAAATTCTCGCTGTTTATTTTAAGTCGAAAACATTCGATCTTTTAGTTTTGGTCGAAATATTTTGTCCGCACTGCCACTTTTTGCTAATTTCCTCGGCCCTTTCATTGCGATTTTCAAATTTTCACTGCCATTAAGTTTTCGATTAAGTGGCAGCAATGGTTGCCACATGGCGTCACTGAACCCATCCAGGCTTCTGAAGTACAACTAGCTTGCCAACGACGGGCACACTAAACACTCAGCGACCTCTTCTGGGCTGATGTTTTAAGTGCTCAAACACACCGATAGGTGTCGCTTCGCACGTGGTTTTAAACCGAACTTCGAACACCATTGTGAAAAAGGTGCTCAATCCCTAATTTACTCTCGTTTGCCTTTAGCCCTCCCAGTTTTCTTACGAGTAAAAATATTTTCAACGCTCAGCATATCGATTATCGAGTAAAATCATGAAAATACCTGGCATTCCCAACGGAAGTGATGTCACAAGATGCCACCGCCTCGATCATCCTCAGCATTTAAAATTTTCTCCAGCGTGACTAGAGCCGGCAATTTCGTTCCATTCTCCTCCCGTCTTTTCTCCTCCTCAACATTTCGCATAACCCAAACCACTCTAAAACCGTTCCAACAATCTCCCATCCAGTTCCATCGCCTACATCTAATGCTCCTTTCAACCGCTCTCTACCTTTGGACCGCTCTATCACCGAATTCTTGGACCCGCTCGGGTCACGCTGATTGGATCGATGTTAATGTCAGCTCACGCCGCCTTGTTTCCTCCTCTTTCTGTCGTGGCACTGTGAGGTGAGTAGACGTTCTCCGATTGAGTCTCGACACTAGAAATCTTCGATTATCTTGAGCATCCCCGAAGTGAAAGCGCCTACGGGTTAACCCCAGTCCTCCGGTCTCCCGAGGGAACCCATTAGACGAGAATTGAGTGGGCTAGCTTTCTTCGGAGAGAGCTTTTTGATTGCCGGCAATTGCACCACGTTTTGTAGTTGAATCAGAAACGAGGAAGTCGTGAGTCGCTTATTTAATCCAGTGGTTGGCCTCTTTTCCAGCGATTCGATTGCTGACTCTAAACCGATAAGACAACCTCAAGATGGGCAAGGAAAAGTTCCATATTAACATCGTGGTCATTGGCCACGTGGACTCCGGCAAGTCCACCACCACCGGCCATTTGATCTACCAATGCGGTGGTATCGACAAGCGAACCATCGAGAAGTTCGAAAAGGAGGCCCAGGAGGTAAGCGAGAAAGAAGAGGTGTAGATAGTGGGAAGAATGACTAATGGGGGTCTTTGGAATGATTTCAGATGGGCAAGGGCTCCTTCAAGTACGCGTGGGTGTTGGACAAGCTGAAGGCTGAGCGCGAGCGTGGTATCACCATCGATATCGCCCTGTGGAAGTTCG
>CM021314.1:7058048-7095370 GCA_010645155.1 Tigriopus japonicus
ACAGAAAGCAATGACTCGTTTTAGACCAAATAATGAAAAGTCTTTTCGCAATTTAGGTAAGGCCACCGAGACCAACCCCAAGTCCATCAAGTCTGGCGATGCTGGTATTGTGGAGCTTGTGCCCAGCAAGCCTATGTGCGTGGAGGCTTTTGCCGACTTCCCTCCCCTTGGTCGCTTTGCTGTTCGTGATATGAGACAGACCGTGGCTGTCGGTGTCATCAAATCCGTCACCGCCAAGGAACTGAGTGGAACCACCACCAAGGCCGGCGCTAAGGCTCAAAAGAAGAAGTAATCATTGGGAATCTTCGTCTTTTCGACACAATTTTTATGCGTTGGAATTTTGAACCACACCATCTTCTCTGCCGAGACATTGGCGAATAAAATGATCCCTATGTGTTATCGACATTTGATTGCCAGTGTCTTTATCTGTCAAAATTTGGCTAGAAATAAAGAGTCTCCATCATTATCGCCTAGGCTCTCCCCAAAAGTGGGGCCGGGTTTAATGATCGAGAAAATGAACATCCGTTACTTCGCCCGCTTTTGATTGTTGTTTACGGATGTTCCTGTACGGAGAGCCACGTGGTCTGATGCTACGTGGGATCTAAAATGAATCGACTAGAAACGAACAGCCTTGGCAATGAAAGGCTTGTATTCTGTATGATTTCTTGGACAGTGGCCAAGAAAAAGAGCTCTATTGGGGCGTGGACGAGTTTATGTCTACATGCTTTCAGAACGTCTCTGTTCAGTAAGATCATTTAATAATGGAGGAAGAGGACGCACCTGTTTACGCGGTTGTTCAAAAATCTTCAAAAGAACATGGCGATCCCCCGCCTATTCGATCTGAGTTCTTAGTCAGTTTTCTGGTCGACAAACGGGGTGGAGCACTAACAGGGTCTCGAGGCTCGGGAATTCGTTTGATTATTCCGCCCAAAGCCTTGGAACAACCCATTCGGATCAAGTGTTCCTATTGTCCTCCAGATATTCCCAACTCGCTTCCACCATTGTTGGATGGTGACGCCATCGCTTCTTCGGGTGTGGTTCAACTCGATTGTTCACCCCCTGAGGCCAACCTCCTCCGTCCCATCTTAATGGAACTGCCCCACTTCTGTGAGACCGAGCAAGGTGGGCGTGAACTCATTGTGATCAAATCCTTGGATGGACTAACTTGGAGTGAACATAGTCAGTTTCATTGCGCAGCATCTGGATGGAACAAGACCAACGAAGAGGATCTTTACATGGATGTGGTTTCACAATTACAGTTGAGCAAGGTCAAAGATGATTTGGATACAGATCGGATAGTCCGCGTGTCCCTCGTTTCGTTCCCGAAATATGTAGCTGTGGTGTCGAGAACATCTTCCAAATCTGTTACCATAACCAAAGACAAGGGTGGAATATTGAAGAACCAAAATGTCACTGTGATATTTCCGGCGGATTGCGTTTATAATAAAATCAAAGCCGGATTACAAGTTCGAGAGATCAGCCAAAAGAATTCAGGAGATTTGCCATTAGGTTGGGAAACTTCACCCGTGCTGTCAATTAGCCCCCTTCATCGTCGCTTCCACGAACCTATCGCTATTCAACTACCCTTTGGCGGTTGGAAGTCCAGAGTTGACCGGGAAATCAAAGTTCTTATGTTCAAATCTGCATCAGATGGTCCCTCGACCTGGGAAGATTTTACCCCGTACACTGCCATCGAATTCCAAGGCAATGAGCTACTAGTGTTTACGAAGGTGACAGGCCTCTTCTGGGTCTTCTTGACCACCAAACCGTCTTCAAACGCGGAGGAAGTGGCAAATACCCTTTATAAATCTATCTCAAGCGTTCAATATTTGTGTGAAGTGATTGTCTTTTATCGGGCAGAGTTTCCTCGCGCTTGGTGTAACACTTTCCGCATTCACTTGTCCAACCGTCGAGGATTGGAACAGTTTTCCGAGAGTAAACTTCAGAATTGGAAACTGTGTCTTCGACAACCCGTTTCATTGGAGGAGGGCAAATATCGCTTCCGCTTCGATCGAGGCTTGATTCTTGTGGGACAAGACGAGTCCATTTTGGGACAAATTGTGGACACAATTGATTTTCATCCTTTCTTGGAGGATTCCTTGACTTTGGTGTCAAGGAAGGTGGACCAAGAGCCTTTGATTCGCAGGCCAACTCTTGAAATGAGCAAAGCAGACTCTGGAGTGACCGTTTTAAATGCCGAACTGGATGTAAAGTTGTAAAATGAACGTCCGGTTGTAAAAGAATGAAAAACAATTCGCAGATTCATGTGTTCGATTGAGATTTAACATACACTTAATGTTTATGCCCAAACACTACTTAAAATATGATGGAAGGATTCAAAATAGACTAACAGATTTGAATCACTGGTTTTTGATTGTTGTTATTAGCGTTTTATTAATATGATTAATTGGTTAGTGATGATGGACTTTAACAGTTTACGGGGTGATTGATAAGAAACGGAACAACAAACTATACCTATGACTTAGAAATACTTCACTCACAATAATGTATGTGGCTCAAAAAGATGTGGTAGATGGCAACTTTTCAGCTACATGTCCCTACAAGACCAAAGCTCGGGAGGATGAAATGAAATCAGAGTCATGATGGCTCTATTTTCAAAATTGATCCTCACGAGAAAAACCATTTATCTAAATACTTAAAATCACAAGAAAATACCTCTTCTAATAGTTCAAGCCCAACGTATTGCACACGCATTTAATCTGAGGTTCAAATAAGGTTTCAATCGCATGGTTTAGACCAGGGATGTGCAAACTTATTTAGCAGTGGGCCAAATTGGCCGGACTGTTGGCGCTCGCGGGCCTCACCATCCAAACCGGCAAATAATTTCTAGTTTAAAATTCTAATACCTACCTACCCCACGTATTATATATTTTACTCAAGAGACTTATATTTTTGGTATCATTTTCACATACAATGGGAATGAATGCAATTCAGTGGGATGAATGAAGCTGGCTCAATTTCCCAACAGCTCGATCCAAATTTGGTTTAATGGTGGAACTGGCCACACGAAGTCTATTTTCCAAATGTTCGTCGGTCAGAACAGATCTGTATGGAGATTTCATTGCCCCCACGATTTTGAAAAGAACTGTTCGCACACGTACCTCGATCCAAATATCGCAAAATCGTAAGTATCGTAAAAGTCCCCACAGTTAGGCTGCTTCAGAGACTTAAAGAAGTTAGGCCCGCGCCAAATGTGGCCTTTCGCGGGCTATGCCAAAATCATGCTGCGGGCCACAGTCTAGTGAAAATCACAGATCCTCTCGCGGGCCACGCGAAATCAGCTATCAGCTCGCGGGCCACATTTGGCCCGCGGGCCAGGGTTTGCACACCCCTGGTTTAGACTGTATATTTTGGTGTTCTATTTCTTTTCAAACACCCTGTAGGGGCGACACTCTGGTTTTAGTATCTATTAAGACGATTAGACACCAAAACCGACACGTAAGCGATATAAAGAATAATTTAAGGCGCTATTTCTGGATCTAACAAATCAATGCATCTTTTCAAGGAAAACGTTTGACTCTATTTTTCGCAAGTAGATAGTCTGTAGTGCGAGTATTATAGATTTAACTTTAATTTATCATTTCCATACAATGTTTCTCGTGAACGAATGAGCAAAACATGCTAAAATTAAGCACATTGCACTTTAAAATGCTTACCTTAGTTATTTCAAGAAAAAATCCTTGCTTTGTAATGCAATCCAAAATATAAATTGGTAATCTGTAGGGCCCGGAAAATTATTTGCAAAAATTGACAAAATATCCAATATATATTTTCTTCAAAAGCCCAAAATATTTGGAAAAAGCCGGATAGTTGAGATATATTTTTTTTGTCAAGGCCATTTTTTTTGGTCTTTTTGTCTGTGTTCATCGATTTTCCAAATTTGTTTCTGGTTAATTTGATGCATTTGGCCGTTTTGGGGGCAAACTTGACATGTAATTGATTTAAACAACACAATTTTCAATTTGCCTCAATAGATGGCGTAGTTTTTTCGCATAAGACAGTAGTTTTGATTGTGAATGTCCAATCTTAGTCCAAATGCCATTTTGTAGAGATTTTTGTATTTTGGGAAGGCTCTATTGAGCATTGGTCATTCATTTTTTTCCTCAATTTTGCCCGAAATATTTTTTTGTACTAGAATATTCGAGGAAATATTTCTTTATCCTTGAACAAGCCAAAATATTTAAAAAATCGAGGAAAAGTGGAGAAATATTTTTAAAATAATTTATATTTTACGAAATTTATTTCCGGGCCCTAGTAATCTGTCATCTGTACATCATCAAAACAACTGTAAATGAAGGTTTACATGTCTCAGAATGAAGGTATTGGACGATGAACCTGGCCGAGGCAGGTAATCTATTTTTGTTATTATCATCATTTTTTTTGTGTCAGTTAGTCAACCAAAAGATGATTGCAAAATCATTGACCAAGGGAGGCCAACCTATGAGAAACCTGGCTTATGGTCGCTAAGGCTTCCACGGGTTAACGGATTAATCGATTAATCCATGAAAAGTATATTATTTCATTTATTTGTTTGGTCAGACGGATTAATCGAACAAAATTAGAGAAAAATTTGTTTTTCCGTTCTAATATGTCTTTTCTTATCAATTTACGAAATTTCTCCAGAAAAGTTTGAAATTGAAGATTCCAAAAGCCCTATAAAGCAAAAATAGGTGCCACCCAATGATATCAAAAACACTCGCCAAACATCTATAATCTATACATTAAAGGTAAAAGAGGCTCACGGTACTGAGAAAATTATATAAAGTTTCTATCGAAATTCCCAAACACTATAAAATGTGGTTCATACTCAGGAAACCAAGGGGACCAACTTTGATTTACTGAGTTTCTCAAAGTTCGCTCTGGGGTTCGATCCCGGCTGACTGCCACTCTCCAAAAACTCAACTCTTCGAAATCAAAATTTAGCATTTGAACCGTCTTTTAAAGCAAAACTAGGCAAGACCCGGTTCGATTCCGGGCTTGCCGAGTCCTAGTGGCCTGTGATATTAAGTTACGTGCAGTAGTCACGGCCCATGACGGCTTAAATGGGCGAACCTGAGGTCATTCCCGAGGGTGAGGTAAAAATTAATGCTTGTTTGCTTGTCCAAGTGGAGCGGCAATATCCCCTTATGGCGGACAGCCTCTATCAGATCACAGCTGCGTTCTGACTCCACTTTTACTACTCTAAAAGTACACTTTTAGAGTAGATTAAGATACCTTTCGAATTGAAATTGCTTTTAGTTAATAGTTTTAATAGTTATTTGAGTTTAACCGATTCATTTTTGGCCCAAGAAAACGGAAAAACGTTCCGGGTATATGAAAACACAAATTCCCAAACAAATGATATAAATTTTTGATGTCACAAAATAAAATAAAACATCTTCACATATCTGTGTTTTATTGTAACATTTTAAAATAACATGTATTAAAACTTAATAAACACTAAAAATGCATATTTTTGAAAAACTGATTGATTTCATTACATTTGGTTAGATTTTCAAATGAAAACTTTAAAAAAATGCTAAACTGATGTGTCTTCGTATTTTGTGAGAATTCGATATTTCTCGAAGGACCATGGTCAAATGGACCAATATTGATCTTTTTAAAACCTTATTTAATTTTACAAAATTTGCATTGAGGAATTACCAATACAACCTTTCCATAATTCAAAAGCCACAATTCGAAAAATTGATTTTTTTGTGTTTTTTCGGAAATGATATATATTATTTTGACATGCTATGACAAAACATAGAAGAAAAAAAAATCTTTATTTCCTCTTGTGACATCAGACATTTATATCATATGCTTGGGAATTTGAGTTTTACATACCCGGGACGTTTTTTCGCTCTTTTGGGCCAAAAATGAACCGGTTAAACTCAAATAACTCAGCGGCTGAGCAACATATTTTTAAGCAATTTCGATTCGAAAGGTATTTAAATCTACTCTAAAAGTGTACTGACTAGATTTTCAAAAATTAATTTATTTAATAGGTTTTTAGGTATATAACTTTTAATCTAGACCTGACTTTGAGAAACTCAGTAAATCAAAGTTGTTCCCCTTGGTTTCCTAAGTCTGAATCACATTTCATAGTGTTTGGGGATTTCCATAGAACTTTGATATGATTTTTTCAGTACGTGGGCTATTGCTTACAGAGGGTCACTTAGTACCCATGCCTTGAACTTTTAATCTGGAAAAGTAATACTATACTAAGGAAATGTAAGGTATTTTCGATGAGTTAAGAGAGAAAATGTTTGTACAACAAATGCATTTCACAAAAAAACCTATCCATAATCATTTTTTTAATTTTTTTTTTCGATTCCTACGTGCTTAAGTATCTTTTTTCATTTTTTGGATCCCTTAACACAAGATATTAAAATATCTGAGGCTAGTTTTTTAAGCGCAAAGATCGATCTCAAGAACGAACTTACAGTACTAAAGTACGATCTTAAGATCAATCTTTGCGTCTTAAAAAACTAGCCTCAGCTGAAGTCTTACATGAAACTTGAAGTGTGAAGAGAAGTGAGGTTTGGGATTGATGTTTTTATTGAGGCATTTCTGAATTTTTGCATTACATATGTTAATGAAATTTACCCTAGAGAGGTCAATTATCACTAGAGAGGTAAATAAAATGCAAATAAACAATGAAAAATGGAAAAAATGGAAAAGATACACTACAATGTAAATAAAATGTCAGAAAATGCAAATAAAAGCGGAAAATTATGCTAATAAAGTGGGAAAATGTAATAAAATGCAAAACATGTTGGTTTAAATGGGTCATGCCAAGATTTTTTGGTTCTGGGTCATGATCAGGGTAACGACTTTTCAGATTTTGAAGCCCGTTCAGATCCAGATCGGTGCAAATCCGGATCAGATTGGATTGTATATGACTCATACAGGGTATTATGGAAAGACTTCTAACATCACTACATTCGATTTATTAAGCCTTCAAGTACCATTTATTCAAGTTCAATGAGTTAACTCCTGTTTTGCTACACTTCCGTGCAGTTGGTTCTAGCTCTGGATTGGTTTGTGCTTTTTTGTCCAACTCACAATGAACCGACCTCCACTGTGATCCCATACAATACTGAGTCCGCTCATGGCCCAATTGTATCCATCCCCATATGCTAACAACATGTAGGGGAGAAAAAAATAAAAGTAGAAGCCCAAAAATGCAGGTAAAATTTGGAAAAAGAGAGGATAAATGCAACAAATTTCAGTTTTAAGTAAGGTATAATTTGTTAAATAAAATTAAATTTCAATGTAACCACAATTCTTTTTCGTCGTTTTTGTCAAATGTCATTATCACAATGAATTTGTTCAATATTCTCACTTTTATGGTCCATAATGGTTTTGTGTGTTTTATTGTTAACTCTCAATTCATCAACTTTATTCAGGACAGCCTTCTGGTCCTACCCGCGTGGCCAAGATTGTCAAAGGGACAGGAAGTTTAGACAAATTAAACTGTCAAATTAAACGAAAGAAGACGAATAGAATTACCTGATTAGACGAAAAAAGACGACTAAAAATAACCGATAAAACGAAAAAAAAACGAAAAGTAAATTGCTTATAAGACGTAAAATCGAATCAATTTCCCAAGATGGCGAATGAAACTGTTTAATAAGAAAGAAGACAAATTAAGTGCCCGTACAGACGAAAAAAGACTTTTAAAACTGCTCCCACAAAATAGTCGATGTCGATACCGGGGAAAAATCTGTCGGCTTGTGCAAACGCTGCGAAATCTAGAAAATTTAAAAAAGGAAGTAATTAATGGGTTATTCGCTTTGAAAAGGAGAAAAAAACAAGACGTTAAAAAGAGTAGTGTTGGAGGTGCTAGAGAGGCAGGGTTGGACAATATTTGCGCAACTGTTCTTTGAAACGGCGTGGATAGACCTCAGATTTTAAGTATTCTGGGGCATTATTCCACAAGGCAATCGATCTGGTCACCTTTGGTTTCATCTCTTACAGGCAGACGAGCAAGCTTGCTTAAAGCACTTGTCCGAGTAACTCTTTCACTGTTACGAAAGTTCAGTCTATCTGACACTGAGGGAATCTCCTGGTACAATCCCGATGCGTTTCCATCAGGATAGTGTCCTTAACAAGCCAGTTCACGGTCCGTACATTCGTTTTTTTGACCAAGGTTTTGATCGATATCTTGTCGGAAAGTTTGCAACCCATTTGGCCTGATTTTGGGTCTTTGTCATCCAATCTCGCCTCCCCATACACTGCGAGGCCATATCGAAGAGAAGAGAGAATGAGGCTTGGTAGGCGCGTGGCTATTCTACCAAGAATTCCAATTCCAATTCGTTGACCTTTTCTTTCTGTGTCTGTTGGGCAACACCAGGAGTATAAGTTAATTTGTAATTGTGGATTGTATTTTGTTGGTGCAAAACCGCAACTGACAATCAAATTGTTACCTTGCCATAAGCTTTGACGGTGAACTTTGTTCCAAGTTATTATTTGCTTGGAAAATTAAAAACAACGCTTAATGAGCTTGAAATCCAAGAAAATCCAAGTTTTTGGCCAATTAAACGAGAAAAGACGGATAAAATTGCCCGATTAGATGAAAAAGGACGAATAAAATCCAAATTAAACGAAAAAAACTCGCGACGAATAAAGGTAAAAAAGATGAATAAAGACGAATAAGTTTACTCGACTAAAGTTCCTGTCCCTAGTCATCTCCAAGTCAGTTGGCGCATCTCCAAGTCAGTTGGCGAGAGATACAATTCCACAGCGAATTTAGCGTAAAACTTACTGCAAATGGTCACAAAACTTCCAAATCATCTATGAACTGTTACATGAAGGATAAGCTTGGCCTGAAATCGTATAGAAGACCAAAATGGCCAAAAATCAACAGTGCTCAACGACTGGCAAGGCTAAAATTCTGCACGGAGTGGAAGGGATGGACTAGTGAAGACTGGAGAAGGGTGTGATTCTCAAATGAGTGTCCCATTCATCCGTTTCAGCCAACAAATGCCCAAATTGATCAAGTCTGGGCGGAATCTAGCGCCAAAGTTCCCGTCCAACAAATTGAGAAGCACCCAAAGTCCGTCATGGTTTGAGGAATGATGTCGGCTCAGTGTTTGTCTTAGCTTTACTTCATTGAATAAAATGAGTGTGTGACGGCCCAATACAATGTGGTGAAGATCCTTGGTGGTCCATGTTTGGCTGCCTTCATTAGAAAGGCCAGGTGAGGTCCACCTTTATCAAACAGAATGGTGAGCAACATGTCCTCTGCGATTTTTCAACAGGATGGGGTGCCCAGCCACACCCCTCATCTCGCCCAATTGGGATGCCAAAATAACCTTACTGGGTTTTGGCCAAAGGCTATGTGGCCACCTAATTCACCTGACCTGTTTCCAATTGAAAATCTTTGGTCAATCTTGAAGCAAAGGCTACACCAACCTTAAACAACTCAATTGTAAGTGAAAAAGCCTGGTCAAAGATTGAAACCAACGCTTTGGAGAACGCAGGAATGTAGGAATGCCCCAAAGAATATCACTTGTATGAAGCTCAAGGTTGGTTACTTGGTAAATAAAATTGCTTAATACTCTACACCCTAATAGCATTAGAATACCTGTCTAGTGTAACTAAAATTTTCGGGACGTATTGTAAATTCTACCTCATACTGTCCGGTTTTTCAATTTTTTATCATAAATCCTTTTTTACCAAAAACATGATTGGGACAACAAATACATTTTCTAATTAATCATTCCGGTAAGGGCTGCGCATTCTCCTTTAACTCCAACTTTGCAATCTTTTGATTATCAAATCATTTCTTTTCTGGATACGTTAGTTTTGTTAACACAAGGAAACATTTTAAGGCAGTTTTTTTTAATAAGCATCAACTTGAGAAAAATATCAACTAAATAGTAAAAGTATCTGTGTTGTTGATTTCATTCAATCAATATGTGGCTTTCCACCAACATTAAAAATACATTTTGCTTTTTCCCCAAAAATACCAAAAAAATATGTTTTCGCATAACTTCCCGCGCTTTACCTTTCATGTCTATTTGGTTTCCATTACAAAAACTGTGGTAATTCACTGTTTTTGTCTTACTTTACGGTTTCATTTTCAAGTACCAAACGAAAACAACCCCACTGAAATTGGGCCAATATTAGACGAGTGATTTCCTGGAAAATAAAGCGGAATGATCTATTGATCTCGATTGTTTCGATGAAAGTTGACGAGTTTCCTCAAGCAAGTATAAGATTAAAAAAATAATGATAACAAATGCAATAAAAGTTATGTGCAATGATAAAAAAAAAATTCACCCAACTTCTATTCCACAACGCAGGTAACAATAGTTAAAATAATAATAATAATGATAATGATGGTGAAGGAGTAATATAAATTATCTATAAAAAAATAGGAGACTTATTCAAACAAAAATGCAAACTCAAGTGAACACACCTGCGTGGGCTCTAAAACTCGTATTGCTTGAAACCACACCAAAGGAGGCATTTCAGTTTTAAGATTTCTGTGACCCCGGAGGTGTTCCGTTGAAGTGGATTCCTTAGACGAGGATCACTTTGTCTTTGTCCTCGATTTCTCCTGGATTGGTACTTGTACCCTCTAGGTCGTCGCCCTTGGATTGGATTGGCCAAAGGAGGGTTTCTTGGAGCATCATAATTGGAATCGTCAAACAATTGTTGAACATCCTGCAGTCCTTGAGCATCCGCCACGTGAACATGATAATGCACTGCACTAGCATCTTGTTGAGCATCACTGGCTGAGAAGCTGTAAGAGGTCCCACGATTCTGAAAGCTGTTGGCGTTCAACAGAACTGGCGAGGCCAAAACAAAACTGGGGTTGCTTTGAATCACTCGGGGCGTGTTTTGCGGTGGATCATTGCTTGGGGCATTGTAAGAGGGGCGAGATGGGTTCAATTGTGGTGGAGCTCCATAACTCGAAGTTGGATTCGCTTGAACGGGCGCCTGAAATATTGAATAGGGGTTGATTTGAATTGAAACTCAAGAAAAAACCCGTCTCATCTATAGGTGGGTGAATTGTACCACAATCTCATAGGTAGGTTTTGGATCAGCTTGGGGAGGTGGTGTGTAGCTTGGAATTGGGTTCGATTGAGGTTGGGTATTGTGGACAGGAATTGCATCATTTTGTTGTGCTTGGTAACTTGGGATTGGATTGGATTGAGGTTGTTGGAATTGGTAAACTGGGGTTGGATCATTTTGTTGGGCTTGGTAACTTGGATTTGGATTGGATTGAGGTTGGGCTTGATAGACTTGAACTGTATCCTTTTGTGGGGTTTGGTAAGTTGAGGTTGGATTGGATTGAGGTTGTTGGGATTGGTATACTGGGATTGGATCATTTTGGGGAGCTTGGTAACTTAGCATTGGGCTTGATTGGGGAGGTGATTGATACCCTTGATTTGGATTATTCTGAACAGGATTTTGGAAACTTTGTACCGGATCATTTAGAGATGGCGCTTGGTAGAAAGAAGTTCGATCAAACTGAACTGGAGCCCGATAGCCTGTGGAAGGGTTTGCTTGAGCTGGAGCTTGGTATCCAGTGGTGGGGTTTGCTTGAATTGGGGATTGCACTGGAGCCTGATACCCTTTTGTAGGATTTGCTTGAGCAGAAGCCTCATAACCGGTTGAAGGATTTGCTTGAGCTTGGGCCTGATAACCTGTGGTCGGATTGGCCTGAGCTGGTGCTTGATAATCATTTGATGGGTTAGCTTGTAGCGCAACTTGGAAGTTGTTGACAGGGTTCGACTGAGTGGGAGTTTGATATCTAGAACTGGGATTTGATTGGACCGGTGATTGGAATGGTGCTTGGTAATTGCTTTGGGGATTAGCTTGAACAGGAGGTGAATATCCTGTTGACGGGTTAAACGATGCCGAATCAAAACTTGGAGTTTGGTATCCAGAAGGAGGTGTGGCTTGAGCATCCGAAAAGTCCGCCTGGAAAGGTCTTTGGTACTGTGGCATGTCATTGGCTGGGTTGTTGAATTGAGGAGGATCCTGGCTTGGAGGTTGGTAGGCGGGAGGAGGGTCATTAACTTCCACTTGATCATAACTAGGGATATCTTGTTGCTCTTGCTCATCCTCTGCTTCTTCATAACCACCATATTCTGGTGCGATCTCGTTATTAATGTGAAGATTTACGTGAGTGTAAATGGAGGGATGAGAATTGCCTTGGGCCTTCTTTCCTTTGCCTTTCTTTCTCTTACCACTTGTTGAACCTGCTCCAGGAGAAGGTCCCACGGGTCTTGGGGGTCTAGTTGGGGTGGGGGGTGCAGGGGGTAAAGGAGCTGGGGGAGGAGCTGGGGGTCGTACTGGAGCCACAGGTAGAGGGGGTCGAACTGGAACAGGGGGAGCAGGGGGTCCAATGTCAAATGCTCCAATAGGAGGTGGAGCTGGGGGACCCACCGAATCGAACTGAGCCGGAGAAAACAAAGAGCCTCCATGGCTACCATCTCTAGGCTGCCGGTCGTAATAGCTAGGCCGACGGTTTGGGTTTTGTTGCGGAGAATCTTGATTGTTTCCATACCCAGGGAGTGAGGCAAATAAAGATTCGTCTTCTGCCGCTAATTCATCATTGTAAGTATTAAAATGAACCGCAATGGGACCTTGAAATTGAGTGTAAGAGGTTGGCACTTGAATCGGAGACGATTGGGAACCGTAGGACTCTCTGACAAACTTGTTTAACTCTTCCTCATTTTGAGGCGCTGCCATAGAGTATTCGGTCAGTTTGTGGTGAATTGCCTTTGTCTCATCATTCTGACCGCCTAAATACGACACTCGGGCGTTGTTCAAATTGACACTAATTTGGTTCTCATCCCGAGCATCACCTCCTGAACTGATATCTCTTGGTGCATTGAAACTCTGTTCTTGTAGGAACGCTAAGAGCTCATCATCGTAGTCCTCGATTTGACTGGTCAGGCTTGGTCCAGCGGAAAAATTCGTGGGGGTCAACTCTCGCTTCTTTGTGGAAGCTCCTTTGTCGATAACGTCATCAAATAACGAGCCATCAACCACATCAGGCCTCAATATCACACTAAAACCATAAAAGGGAAATGCCATCTTAAATGCTGCTGAGAAAAAAGACATCCTGTACAATGGGTTTCTGGACTTCAACTTTGACGCGCTTGAGCAAATCAAATAACTCTCTGTCAAGTTTCTCAGCCCACCAGACATCAACTTGACGACCTCTGGAAGGGGGACAAAAACTTGGTATTCAAAATTTGCTGTCCTTGATTACGCACAAACATTCCTTTCTCACATCGAGATCAGTTCCTTCTTTATGGCTAAAAAATGTGGAATGCAAATCTTCAGACTTTTTTCGGACTCCTAGCTCTTCCAAATCTGCAGTAAAATATCCTCACGAACAAAATGCCGTTATCATGAAAGGAAACTGGAATGCCTCGTACGCGGGAGTATTTCAAATCTTGCGACCATACTTTGAATGATTATGCTTTCATACAAAACTTGAGGAACATGTGTAAAAGAATGTCCATGTCAAAATAAGTTATATTTTTTTTTTGTAAGTTTTGCGTTTAATAGTACCTTTAAGGCGTAACCATTTTCAGATTGCGTTTAGGTGCAGCTACCGACACTTACACATGTCTGAATTAATGGATAATTGCGCCAAAGTTGTTTTACGCGTTGTTCCAACAATTCCAGATATTCATTAAGGGAACAGATCAAATCTTTGAACTACATGTATATTATTCACATTCCAATTGTAAACAAACAACAAAAAGCTAATCAAGATGCCTAAAATTGTAAAAGTGTCTTCATTCACAAGTCTAACGTGTTTTCAGTTTTACCTTATCAAAGTTATGAGCGTAAACCCACAGAAACTAGGTTTACGCATGTTGCCGGTCAAAAAATCACTACAACCATGCACTCAATTCTAAACAAGAAGAAGTGATGAAATGAGCGAGTGAGAAAATTGACTATCTCCTTGTGCCACCGATCCTTCAAGACTGAGCAAATCGGAGGTTGGATTCTCCTGAAGAGGATGAACTCGCGTATAGATGGAGGGATGGATGGATGAATGTGCTCCTCTCCTGTCTAGATAGGTCTGGAATTCATTGAGGCACAAAAATAAGGATGACACTTGACTTTGACCATGATTTCCTCACTGAAACCAGATCTTACGACAGATGAGTTGTGCTTGAGTGTGAGTGTGTGTTTGCCGACGACAATCTAGATTCGAGAGTGATGGACCAAGGATGAATTCCTTTGTCCAGAGTTGCCTCCTAGTTCCTCCTAGTTCCTTTAATTTTAATCAGGGACTTCCCGATGTCTGGATTGTTTGGTGACTGATTAGTAACTACTACAAATCAAACCAAAAAAACTTTATCCAAAACGTACCGAGATCATAAAAGCCTATCCTTTTTCAAACCAAATGAGTTTTTTATCTAGGTACCGTGAAACGAAAATACGTCCGCGTGTACAGTAGTCCTCATCCAAATCTTTTAGGTATGAGTAATCTCTTCCCGGCTGTGAAAATTGATCCAAATACTTTGATTTGCCCCTTAAATCGTGAAACAAACTACAAGTATGACCCAATGCAAATCGTTTCTTATGGGTTATGGTTATTTTTTGTGTGCCCTGATCTATCCATTGAAATTTTTTGTAAGTTATCCTGTAAAATCTGCAAATCAAGGGTCATTCTAGCAATTAAGCCATCAAACTTCCCCTCTATCTCCAACTCCGCCGCCTCCCAATTCCAATTCAGGTTGACAAGTGTTCAAATCATAATGATTTTCATTCCAACACTTCCCGATCATATCCTCACATATCAAGTTCTTTTGGAGGTTCAAATTGTTGGCTGGGGTTCACTCAAGTGCAATTGGTTGCTAGCCATACGGAAATTGAAAGAAGATCCAGAAAATCCGCTACCACTATTCAATCTACAAAGTGACAAGTTGACAGCTGGACTTCTTGATTGTCTGCGAGATAAGCTTGGTCCCAAACTTGTGTCTTGTGTTTCAGCAATGATAGACGATAGAACCTACCAAAAAATATGCATCCTTTACGACGGCTAAAACCTTTGAACTTGAAGAAAATCAAGATGACCTTCGAAAATATTGCTATCGATCAATCAATTAACCAAGTTTTCCATCATTTTCTTCCGATTTTTTCAATCACCAAAGCAACGAGAGTCAGGAAAGATAACTTTTGAAAAAGTAGAGAAGATTTGATTTGATGTAAATGGATTCGTATTAAAAATGACCAGAGATGATCATTTCAAGAATGACCTTGCAAAAATGTTGTTGAACCATGATTTAAACAGCCAACCTCATCTTCAGGAAAAGATCGGTTACTATTATTGATCATATGAAAAGGATCAACGGTTTGACCCATTGTCGATACTAAGCATAATTTGTCTTGTTATTCGTACAGTTCCATCATATATCGTGTCCCTTTAACTCTTCTTTAAAAACCAAAACCAAGAGATATTAACGCTTTTCCGCTATGGCCTTACAAGGCGGCTTTGAAGTATGTAAAACTTTTTAAATACGTCCTAACTCTGTAACTACTTGTGAAAATAAAAAGATTTAAAAAATACAGTCGAATCTCGTTTTAAGCAACTTTTCTGTCAGCGGCAAAATGTTGCTTACATCGAGATTTTTCTTATATTGAGACTCAAGAAAATTGGCTTGACCTGGGATCGAACCCATGAACCCAAGAACAACTTGGGCGCATTACTCGAAGCCTCAACTAGCTTGGTTATAAATGGTTTAGGTGCGATTGAAACCATCTAACTTCCCCAAGTCTAAAAATGATACTTATTGAGCTAATAGATGCCCACATCCAGAAATTGGTGAACCTTGGGCTTACAACGGCTGACTCATTTGAAAAAATATATACGGCACAGTATATAAACGGCCCCAAAGCTGTTTACAGTCACTTGAAAAAATAATTGACATTGGAATGATCCAAAAAGTGTGAAGGCGAATCAATGGTTCAATTTTTCTCACCCGCAGGGTAGAATATTTTTCCTCACTCCTCAGTTTCCAGACTCACAAGCTCTTCCTCCAGTTTCCTCTTTCACAGAATTTTTCAGCTTTCCGCATTAGCACTAATAATTGGCGCCTGGATTTATGCTTGATTTTTTCATTAAACTCAGGCATTGCTTCAAACCGGAAAATTGATTGACAAGAAACTTCGAAATACTGTACATGACTTAAATGTGGAAAAATTGATGAAAATTTGAATAATGTAAATACACTAAAAATAGTAAAAGCGACGAACTAGTGTTTGTAAAGGAATCGATCTTTGATTAAAATAAGCAGAGCCACGAAGCTCCGCCTCATATCTTGGAAAATAATTGTCAATTCAAGAAGAGAGATTGCAGAAATGTCCCACTTTTTACGAAAAAAGTCAATGATTTGAAATTTTCTCAAAAATTCCAAAATAATTCAATTTATAATTCAAAAGGGAGGAGATGTGGTGTCGTGGTTAGCGCAGTTTCCTATAGAGAGAGAGGTCTCAGGTTCGATTCTCCTCCCCGACCTTTCTCAAGGAAACTGTTAGACGCTAATCCACACTCACAGACGGAGAACCTTTCTGATACCGGACATGTGATTGCCTATCGGAATAATTTGGACGATGTGATGGCTGGCTTTGCTGGCCGGGCGAGGCTCAACCCTCCGACCCTGGACCAACAATCCAAAAAAAAAAAATTGACCAATTTTTCCAATTCAAACACTGGAGAGTTTAAGCGTTTGAGAAAAATGAGAGTTTCTAGCAAATGGTTATACCGGTCTTCCGTCGTCAGTGTTTAATTTTGAATATGATGAATAATGATTCTTAAAAAATTTGCGCAAACAATCACACCAGATTAAGGAAGCCAGAGTGGCCACGCGTACTAGCGCGTTCTTAAAAGTGCCGAGTGTAAGTGCTTCCCCAGACGGCGTAGGTTCGAATCCTGTTGGGGGTCGGATTGAAGCTGTCGGGAGAAATCCTTGTTTACAGGGAATCGCATTCCTTGTAGCGGTAGTAGAAAATCCGCAAAAAAAAAAACAAAAAAAAAAGATCATTTGCCATATTTGCGAACACAATATCATCCAAAATTCTAGCGAGATATTACTCTACTCCTCCTCCAAGCAAACTAAAATTAATATAATTATTATTTAGGATGGATTAAGACAACACTTAAAAGAATGAGATTGCAATTTCGCTTGTTTTCTAATCTATTTCAAAACCACCAAAATAGATACAAAAAAGAAAGTATTTTTGATCTTCAAAAATATTGAAACCAGGGGTTTCTGCTCAATTTCCCCCCAAAAGTCTCCAAATTAACTAGATATGCCAACAAAAAATAAATCAAAGCATTTGAATGTATTTGACAAAGGTTTAAAATTACCAATAACTAATGCCTTTTTTGCCAATCCCAGATCGTAATTTTTCTTGCCTAGTGATTTGCGAGCTATGTTGCAGAAATTTGTCGCTTTTTGTGACTTCTGATTAACACACATTCTAAAAGTTCTTCGACAAAGGTCCGGGTTAGAACCAGAGTTGGGTCAATTACTTGAAAATGTAATAAATCACAATTACAATTGCTTCATCAAAAGATGTAACCAATAACAATTACATTATCCGAAAATGTGGTCGACTTCAATTACAATTGCACCTCAATTACATGAGAATTACACGACAATTGCAAGTCAGTTACAATTCTTCCGTCTCTTTCACCCTTTTGCCTTTTCAAAACGATGAAAAATAAACAGATCTGCCATTTCTAAGTAACGATGCACTAACTGGCAACTTAAAATGCCTGAAAGGTTAATATGAAAGAGTGATTTACAAAATCCAAAAGCTTATGAACGGGCATAAACATCAAAAACATTATACCATCAATCACAAGGCATATTTATCTTTTTCATAAAACACGAACTTTGTACACATATATCAAGTATGACGATGTTTTAAAACTTTATTCTAAATCTTGACACAAAAATCATAGTCAAAAGCTCTGGTAGTTTGAAAGTTTTTAAACATCAAAGCCTGGGTGTGTATTGTAACAAAAGCTACCTGTTTGTGGCATCAAATTGACCGCAAATTGATGACAAAATAATTGTTTTGCAAATAAAAAGTGATAAATTGGTTTTATGGTTCATTTGAGGAATTAAGATTTTGAAAAGTAAGTGGTAATCTGTGATTAAAAATTCGTTAACTACATGGCCAAAAATGTAATTAATTACAATTACACTTACTTGGCCCAGAAATGTAATTAATTACAATTACATGTAATTGTAATTAAAATTACGTAATTTTGATTGCAATTACAATTACAATTACTCCCCATCCCTGGCCAGAACCCATAACTAGTGAATGAATTTAAACTTGATATTTTTAAAAATAGACTTAGAAGATGGTCGAAAGCAGAAAATAGAAAAGCATATTCCCTTAGCTACTAATTACCACGTCTCGTCCTGATAGGAGGTTTGATTGGTGGTTGAGTGGAATCCTCCTCACAAGACAGCGTGATTGAACTTAAAGGAACAATCTGACTTGAGAAAAAACCTCAGATTTTCAAAAAAATACTTTATTCATGGCGCTTCGATAAAAGTCTGGAAAATTATAAGACCATTAAATGTGAATTTGTCGACTTTGTTCCGTAAATACTGTAATTGCGCGAGAGTACCTTCTCAATCCAATCTAAATAAAAAGATAAGTCTTGAACAATAATTGCATCTTTTGCTAGAAATTATAAATCAAGAAAATAAAGATCCTGGTGTGTGATAACATGATGTATGTAAAAACACGTGGTTCGAGAACAATTGAGTGGGAACAAACAGCATTATATAATAAATGTGAACTTTTTATTTAAAGTAAGTAATACAACTGTTATATTGACCCCTCAAAAGAGACCAATTCTAAATTAATTAGAACATGAAAATCTTGTTAGAGCTGACATATAGTATGACTAGTAAATATAATGTAGCAAAAAAAAACTGGAATTAAGATTGCTAGGAGTTAGTTCCAAGAAAAAGAATTTGGTTAATAGGTGTTCTGGTACTTAGTTTAAGTCTCAAGTATCATCAGGTCCATCAAGGCTGTAAACTAACTTGAAATACACCAAAGTACATCCCCTCCTCAAGATATTTGAGCATTACATAAGTACATACTTTTGCATTTTGATCTGGAAGTAATTTAAACAGTTTTAGGAACAATATAATTTACATAAGAAGATACAGAGATTTCCCTATCGTCACTACTCAAGCATTTAATTTCATTGCTCTGTCATCTTAAACATTTGTTACTCGTTTTGGGTAAATACAAGCACTGTTAGTAGTACTGATTACTGATGGGAAACAAACAAATATAACCAAGAACATACAAAGATAAAACATCGGAATCGACGCGCAATGCATCAAAGTCCACCAGCGCAACCTCAAACCACTGATTGACGTACTACTCCCGATTGAACTTCGGAGGGGAATTTCCGTTATGTTCTAGTGCTAATTTAGACCCAGTTCAATCAAGTCCTCCGAAGACGCAACTCAAGAACCACTGACGAACCTTCCGGGGTAATTTCCAATACTCTTATGTATTTCTTACATATCCTCATAATATATATCTATATTAGGTTCCAGAAATATACATATTAAATCCCACGACATCTCATTGGCGACGAGGATACAAGACCCCACCTACGGAATGCCAACGGTGAACACACACGGAGGGAACCCAGGGGGGACGGTCCGAGGGACCCCAGATCCACCCCGCTTCGACCATTCAGCTCATGCAGACAATGGTCGGCTCGAAGCCCTCGAGGCGTGGATGGATGGCTTCGAGGCCTACTGTGAGGCCTTTTACGGACAAGAAAGACCCCCAACCCAAGACGACTTGGTCTCTAACAACCAATGGAAGAGCTTCCACCAGCGCAACCTCAAACCATTAATTGACGTACTACTCCCGATTGAACTTCGGAGGGGAATTTCCGTTATGTTCTAGTGCTAATTTAGACCCAGTTCAATCAAGTCCTCCGAAGACGCAACTCAAGAACCACTGACGAACCTTCCGGGGTAATTTCCAATACTCTTATGTATTTCATACATATCCTCATAATATATATCTATATTAGGTTCCAGAAATATACATATTAAAACCCACGACATCTCAAAAGACAAACAAACAACAGCATACCAAACAAATAGAAATCACAAATAAAGAACAAAAAAATTGGAAAGAAAAGTCTACAGCTGTTGTTTATTTTGTCTCCCCGAAAAACAGGGCTGCCAAAAATGACATCCCTTACGAGTTGAAAAAGGTCAAAAGATAACAAAGTCTTGAAAAATTTTCGAAAGTCAAAAGTAAGTGTTCCATTTGCATTGAATATATCTCTTGGACCAATAAATCATTTCATTAGCAATGATTAATGTGGCGAAAATAATCATTAGACACCCACTTTTACAAATCATGACAATTCTTGACAGCAACACTGTTTTTATTTTGGAATGGTACAAATTTACCCCAAACAAACAAATATTCTGAAAACCCAAACAAATATACAAACAAACCAAAAAATGGCCAATTTGTTCGCATCAGTAGTACTGGTTCCCAATGGAACACTTACTTTTGACTTTCGAAATGTTTTCAAGACTTTGATTTTCTTTTGACCTTTTCCAACTCGTAAGGGATGTCATTTTTGGCAGCCCTGTTTTTCGGAGAGACAAAATAAACAACAGCTGTAGACTTTTCTTTCCAATTTTCTTGTTCTTTGTTTGTGATTTCTATTTGTTTGGTATGCTGTTGTTTGTTTGTCTTTGTTTGTTCTTGGTTACATTTGTTTGTTTCCCATCAGTAACTAAAAGACAACTTTCGGGTACAAGAAGGAGCAACATTTGAGATATGTTGACAAGCCTTGAACGAGCGCAGCTGATGAGCGGATTTTTGTAAACATCTCATGTGCGCTTGCCAATGCTGATGTGTTTCGAGTTGGATTTTTGGCAGAGTTTTGCCATTTTGGTTTTTAGGGTAAAAAATCTGACCACAACTAAACTTTTCAACAAGCAATAGACCTAATCAACTATAAAGTATGGCAGCACTGCCAACTCGAAATCCATTTTTAACTAGGGACAGAAACTTTAGACGAATAAATGTATTCGTCTTTTTTCGTCTTCATTCGTCTTTTTTACCATTATTCGTCGCGACAAATTTATTCGTCTTTTTTTCGTCTAATCCGGCAATTTTACTCAACCTTTTTCGTCTGATTAGTCAAAAATGGAAAATTTTCTTGGATTTTAAGTTTTTTCTCAAATTTTAAATCAAATAGACACTTTCAAAAAAGTTCAACACCAAAACTTGGGCCTAAGTAATAGTTTGATTGTCAGTTGCGTTTTTTGCTCGAACAAAATATGGTCCACACTTAAATTTTAACTTGTGGAGTTTCCTGACAGACACAGAAAGAAAAGAACACTGACCACTTCTTGCTCATTCGGCACTTTTCCGTTCGTTACTTTAGTAGATTTTGCCGTTTTGCACAAGGGAGCAGGTGTTTCCCCCTCAATTGGGACACACTTTTCGTCTACTTTATGGGCAGCAGTTTAAGGCTCTCTGTATCCTCATTACAGGCAATTCATTAGTCTTTTTACCGTGAAAGTCAGTTTTATTTTGTCTTCTTTCGTCTAATCGGACAATTTTATTAGTATTTTTCATCTAGTCGGGCAATTTAGTTCGTTTTTTCGACTAATTGGGCATTTTTATTCGTCTTTTGTCGTCTAATCGGGCAATTTTATTCATCTTTTTTCTTCTAATCGGGCAGTTTTATTCGTTTTTTCGTCTAATCGGGTTATTTTATGCGTCTACACTTCCTGTCTCTATTTATAACTATGGTTGGAACTCGAAATCGAACTAGTTCGAGTGTTGCCAAATTGGTCCCTGTTTAGGTCTTTTCAAAAAGGTTCAAACCAACCTGCCCTTTTTAACAACGATAAACTTCCGAGTCAAAACTGGCAGCACTCCTGGTTCGAAACACATCACTAGTCACTACGTGACTCTAGTCAGGGATAACCTATATAATAGTATTAATACTGGATGCGAACTCGCGGAATTTCTCCGGCACGCAACCTCCGGTATGAGGCCGAGATTCGTAAACAAGAAGAACAAACCGCCATGTTGGGAGCGGAAAATCAAACGGAAATCGACCAAAATTCCAAAAGATAGCGCGCCAATCGGTGTTCCCTGTGTTTCAAGCGGGTCCAGCCAAGTCCTAGCCTTGGTAAAGGTCAACGCCATGCCCAAAAATCAGTCCGATGTTGGTGTTTCGAAGACATCCAGTTCACCCAAGAAAGAGTGAATGAAATAGTGAATGAATGACCACATCATGGAGTGCGAATGAACCCACAAAGGTGTCTAATCTACAAGATGACGATCAAAGTGATCAAATGAAATCTGATGACGAGGTTACCTGCAATAACCTTCGGAAGTGATAGCCCTAACTAAAGCAAAAAAACGAATTTGTACCGGACTCCGAGCCCAAATTCTTCTTGCAAAAGGATTAAGAACCAACTTTCCCACGGACCAAAACGGGGAGTTTCTTTACGCTCATCCATTGCACAACTTGAACAACTAAGAATATCTTACGATTACTTGAATTATCAACAACAAAATATCGTTTTTTTCCGAGCTCATATATCATCCGACTTTAACGTCTTATTAGTATCTTTGAACTTACAATTGAACCCATCCATCAATATTTCAGGTATTATCCTGAACTGAATTAACACATGCCAAACTTTGTATGAAATCAAGGTTGTTATAGGTTGTGAGATTGTCAACTTGGCATAACATGTTCTATAAATGATGGTCCTTTTTCGAATTTCCTTTATTGTATGGTTGTGTCTTTTAGTTCAGGATAATAAGGACAGGTAAGATACTCTTAAGTTGTTCAAGTTGTGTGATGGACGAGTGCGATAAAACTCCCCGTTTTGATCCGGGTGAGAGTATGTGGGGAAAGTTGGTTCTTAATCCCTTTTCAAGAGGAATTTGCGTTCGGATTAAGGTCAATATAGAACAAAGAAAGAAGAAGTCCTCAGTGTCAAGAATTCGATCAAATGAAGAACAAATTAAGATGACTTTGAAACCTATCAGGTGGACCTACTAGCAATGGATGGGCTCAATATTTTGATCTGCCTTTGGAGTCAGTCAGCCCAAATTGGTGATCTGACAGTCTAACCCGGGTCCATGGACCCTCCCAAAGTCTTTAGAATGAAATGCTCCCATCAAGATTGAATTGTGTGGATTTTTTCATTCAATCTGATTGTTAATTCCTGGACAAGGGGATCTAAGAAGATCAATCAAACCTTATCAAGCCTGTAGAGCCTATCCCTGCAATGATAAGACATGATCCTTTGGTCCTGAAGGACCCTTAGCCCCAGTCCTGCGTGGTCCCGACCTTCTTGAGCCCCAAGACTTGAAACATTTTCAATCAAATCCACAATCAAGGCTTTAATCCTCATGTTTTTCACTCATTTTGTCTCAAGGACGTTGTGATTGCCTTTGTTCCTGTTCCAATCCGGATCAGATGGCTGATCTGATCCAGAACCGTCAAAAGTGCCCTTCAATGGTTATAGCCAACAACATCTCTAACTTGGACTCCATCTTGTTTCAAAATGAGACCATTCTTGTTTTTTCATTTTCTTATGGAAATGGTTCCTGCGTTGTGGAGGTGTTGAAGAGGATGGAAGATGAGTAACACTCCAGATACCACCACAGATACTTCTGTTAAGCATTATTTCACTGAAGTTGGACTAATGGGTGAAGCAAGATTCCATCTACGTATTTTCCTCATTCTTATGAGGACTAAAATCCTTTGGAGAGTTGAATGTCAAAAGTTCATGAGACGAGTAAAAAGAGTGCTGGGACTTCTAAAATCAAGGTGAAGAACATCCAGTCCACAAATATTAACACAAAAAGTTTGCGTGAATTCTTTCAAAACACATGTTCAACAGTTTTAGACATTAATAAGGAATAAATGACGTCGTGTCAAAATATAGCCTCGGCCTCATACCATTTTTTCAAAAATCGGAGTTCGTGTCCACCCCTTTCAGGGGTTCCTGCTCTAGTACAGCCAGTGGAAATTTGTTTGGAACACATTTCATTGATCCAGCAGCAAGGGTGTCAAGTGACTTGATTCATCACACATTGCTCTTGTTCGACCAAAGCAATTGAATGAGCGATTTTGCCACTGACTCCCTAAATATGCAAGTTCGAGTTGTGAATCACATAACTTAGGGTGTTCAATGTCAAATCTCATTGCACACATTGTGCAGGCTTGGTGACCATTGACTTCTATTAATACTAGACCGAGTGTAAGCCAAAAAATGTGTCTCCGGTCGCCAACTGTTGAGCGGACAAAAGTGCGGGAACATTTGAAATGTGTGACCAGACAAATGTCAACCATGCAAGTGATGAGTTAAATGTGGAATTGAGTAACGTTTTTGGGTCATTTTTTGTTATTGCTAGTGGTCACTTTCTTGAAAGAATGGAAGACGTCACTAGGTGACCATACCATGGATATTAATACTACAACTAGGAACTTTTTTGACAATACGTTGAATAAGTTATTGGTAGGAAGAACACAAATTTAAGCTTTTGCGTTATGTAGGGTTAATCCAATGCATATATGGAACAAAATTGACTTGTGGCTTCAAGAACGAGTTTTGAAAAGTTGGTCTTGATTCGCATGTTTGGTCATACTAATTGCCCGCTCAACAGTTGTGATGGAGACATTATCCTCATGAATTCAACGCATTCCGCCCCGCTTGCCAAATCAGCCAGAATAAAGTTTGCACGCTATCTAGTGATTATAATTGATCCAAGTTGGTGACTCAGAATATTTAGGGAGTGTTATTTCTCTGTTAGCCCTCTAGTTTTGGCTACCCTGCTGTTCCTCTGCCCTTTAGCCTAGATGACATGATATATCGCAAAGCACACATATTAGGGTAAAAGGGCTAACTCGTTTACAACTAGAGACGATCTTCACTTGAAAACTCCCTTTCGGTACAACTTAACGAATTTTCACGAAACTTTGTTTCTCAGCCAGTCCTGTTTTTTTTCTAATCAGACGGTGTCTATCGTTGTACATGAAAGAAGAAGCTTCGAAGTAGTCATTTGACGGCACGTTGTTGCAAATAGCTTTTTATGTTTGGATCGAAATACCCAAAGACACCCAAAATTCATTGGGGAACGACTTTGAACCCAACCCAACACGATAATAGAGATATTATAATTATTATAACGAGTTATTTGGGCTTGAGTGGTCCAGTTTTGACCCAAAAATGCTAAAAAAATGCTTCAGTTATATCAAAAAAAAAAATTCCCAAAGATTTCATTTAGTTTTTCAATGTCACGAAAGAAAAAAGATGAGTTTCAAAGTTTATATTAACATAGTTCAAAGTTACATAAAATCTCACTTAAAAAGCACTTAAACTACATTTTGCGATCAAGATCTTTTGCAATATCGAAAATGGGCAATACTTGGAAATTTTAAAAAATTCGGTTGATGTTTCAAGTTTCGATTTTAATGTATTTTGAACATTGTCCTTCGAGAAATCGTAAATTTGTAGTAACACATAGTTATGAAAAATGTTTTCCAAAAATCTCGTTTTAGGTGCAACTTAAGTGACATTACATATTATTAGGAACTACCATTCAAACCCAAATAACTCGGCTGCTGATGAATGTGATTTTATTCAATTTGTATTCAACCGGTAACTAAATGGTCTCTAAATAGTTTATCAAAAATGTTACTTTTACTAGGTCTTTAGGTGTATAACTTTTTCCTTGGACCTAAACTTCAAGACTTATTTAATACAATAAAGGTAAAGTTGTTCCCCATTGAATTTCGGGTCCAAAAAGTACCAAGAGTTCTTTGGACATTTAAAGTTCTTTGGACATAATTCCAAACCTAAAAAGCCATTCAAAACACCGTAACGGATGAAGAAAGTTGAGAACCTTGAGTCTTGATTGTATTAACGCTAGAAGAAAGAGTGAAAGCTTAAAGGTTACATTGGTTAATATTCCCTTGAAACATATCAATCAAGCTTTTGAGAATTAGAAAAAAATCGGGATCTGATTTGCATTTTGGTCAATAAGTTTCCTTAAAAATCCAGCTATCCACTAATAATTCTAATTATTTTTCGAAAACAATAGCGTTTTCCAATCATTATGACTGTTCACATTGATAACATTGTTTTTTTTATTGTGAAAGTTACAAGTAGGGCCTGGAAAAATATTTGCAAAAAAATGACAAAATATTCAATATATTTTTTTTCAAAAGCTCTAAATATTTGAAAAAATGCCGTATATGTATTAAAGAAATATTTTTTGTGACAACGGCATTGTATGGTATTTTTGTCCGTGTGCACCGATTTTCCAATTTTGTTTTAGTGAATTTGATGCATTTGGCCGTGTTTGGAGGCACACTTGACATGAAATTGATTTAACAACACAATTTTTAATTTGTCTCAACAGATGGCGCAGTTTTTTCGTGCTTGACAGTAGTTTTGGTTCTGAATGTCTTATCTCAGTACAAATGCCATTTTGTAGAGATTTTTGTATTATGGGTTCATTTTGGGTAAGCCCATGGTCATTCATTTATTTTCCCTAATTTTGCCTGCAATATTTTTTCTGACTCAAATATTTGAAAAAATATTTATTTTGTCCTTGAAACAGACAAAATATTTAAAAACTCGAGGAAAACGGAAAAATATTTTATATTTAAAAAAAATATTTGCGGGCCGTAGTTATAAGATAAAGCCTGTTTCAAAGTGTTTGTTGATTTAGACCCGAAACATCCAGTAAAGTAATTCATGGACATCTAAAATTTGTTGGTCTGTGCACGCCCAACCAAGTATCAGTCGATTTACTACAGGAAAAATGGAAGATCCCCATTTGTCCCTTCTTGCTTTCGCAGCACATCGGCTCGATTTTGGGTGGCCTTGAAAGCAAATTCTAGAAATCCTTAAAGGAGTAGAGTTTCTAAATAATCTTAAATGATATCATTTCTTCTTGACTTATTTTGGTCAAAGGAAAGTTTTGAAACTCTGTGGAAATCGCCGTTTGAGTAAATGATTACTCAATGTGCGTTGGACAAATGGAATGGTGATTGTCTACCAAGAGAATCTTAGACCACTGCGATCCTTACAATTTGTTCAAGCAAGCAACCAAATTGAAACGCCGTTTGTCAAATCCCAGAACCATGACTGACATACGAATTTATCAATCATATTGCTATGTATATTTCTGTTAAAACATCCATGGCAAGAAAGAATTGATTTGCAATACATTAAGTTGAGATGTGAAGTCGTTGAGGATGTCATAAAAGGTCTCTGCTTTTAGTTATGTGAGCCAATTCCACATTGTCTCCAGTAGGAAAAAAGCGATCTGAGCCTCCTGTTGATCAACCTTGGATCTGTTGCTCATCAGTTTTAGAACAGTATCAACTTTGGTAAAAATCTCAATTGTGGTCAAGTGTTACGTTGGATTAGCATCATTCACTTGAGAAATATGGCATGGGTTTACCGTTTTGGCGAGAAGGTGTAACCAAGTTGTCTCCCTTTCCCAAGAAATATGTCTACATTCATTTGGATGTCGTTTGCACATGGCGCGATTTCACTCAACGTGTTCAAGCAAGCAGATTGTCGAGCCTTGAATTTCATAAATTGTTCGTGGCATTCGACGAACAAGGCGGAAAGGTGCGTTTGATACGTGTGTGCCGGGGCAATGAAACGACATATTGATTAATTCATGGCATGGCGAGGGGCGTTTTATACACTTACAGTACCCATGTATGAGAAAGGTAAACGCTAGTTGATGTACGATGTACGTGTTTGAATTATACATTTGTAATTTTTCCTTCAACGCTAGGTACTTGAGTATCTCAAAATGTATGGGACTTTTTTTACTTGGAATAAGATAACTCTAACGTAGATTAACAATTTTGACTATGACATTTTTCTTCTCTTATGCGTATTACTCGCCTCTGAAAATGAGTATCAAGGCATTTATTAGGTTTAATTACCTTTTTAACCTTGTTTTAGATTTCTACCATCGATGGCAAAGTCCATCTGACCTGAAAGGGATCCACCTCCTTCCGCGTTTGGTTAAACAAGCCATCAAGGTTACGTTAAAACACAAACATAAATGAGAATCAGTTGAACCAAGAGTTCCACATAGGTCATATCTAATTATCTACAATTAATAACCCAAAATCGACGACCTCCGTGGAATATGCATTATGCGACGTTTTAATATACATTTTTATAGATAGAAAGCTCTCTGGGCGTTTTTATCTTCATTTTCATGGCGTCTTCAGTTTCCCCTCCTAGTACTACTGAATCACATCAGAAAGATGGTATGGGTCATTTTCTCTATCAAGTATTCTCATTGGCTTTCATGAACTAAACGTAAAAGCATTTTGGCCTTGAACAAATTTTCAATTCCACTTTAGGCCGTAGCAGGCATGGTCTTGGGAATGTGGAGATCTTAGATGACCACAACAACATACTTACTGATGACCTTCCCTCAAACCACAAGCTTTTGGGGGAAAACCGTACAAAAGAAAAAGACTTTAGATTAGCTACTTTATTTTCAAATGAAACCTCGAGTCCATGATTTATTTTTAGCTTTAAATTGAAAAAAGAAAACATTGGGGGATGAAACTTCTTTGAGCACAAAGGCAGCATATATTTATTTTCATTCAAAGAATTCTACGTAAGTGAATTTGCTCTTTATCACCAAGAGGTGATTAGGTCTGCCAAATGATAGAAAGTTGTACACACCACAAGTCTCAAGTATCTACACACTATCCTCCTACCAGTGAAGCGTTTTTAAGGAAAACTGGTCCATAATTAGAAAAAAGCATCCTCAAGACATTCGCCCCTTGACAAAAAAGTGTTGCTTGCCAATGAGAAAAAAACCTGTCAAGAAATATTCTCACCAAATAGTGGTACAACCCGGTCAGCTGCACTTTTCCAATTTTTAACTGTAAGTACTAAATTCTCGACGAAAATAATGACAAAGACAATAAAATAGATTCAAAATTGCTATTTAATAGAAGTTCAGTTGTCGAAGACATTTGGAAGTACAATTTAAGCAAAGTCAGGCACAATAGAAATAACCGTGCTCGAGTAAACTGTTAGGTACTACATAATCTACCTCGGATGTTTGGTGCACTAATTCAATTGGCTTAGGTATACTAAAGTAAAATAAAAATAACGGTGCTCAAGTATAGTCTCTGTACATAAGTTGCGTTTGAAAGGCACCTTATGTACAGGGACTACACTCGAGCATTATTATTAATACTCTACTTTGGTCTACTTGAGCCAATTGCATTAGTGCACCTAGCATCCGGGCCATAACCCGAGTCTTTCAATAGCAAAACGAATTTTATGTTTTTAGACCATACGTACTCGAGCATGGTTATTTTTATGGTGTCTTACTATGGTATGCTTCACCTATACGTGTACTATACTTCCAAATGCTTTCAATAACTAGTACTGACCTTGACTGACGCATCCGATAAAAACTTTCCAAAGAAGTGAAACAATAATTTCAAAAGATATATAAGTCGTTTATACGTGAATTATGCAATCATGTCCCGGATTAGATGCATTGTTATTTGATAAGCACAAATGAGTTTGATTGATTGGCTCAAAAACGCGTCATTCATGTCATGGCATTTAATTCATTTTAGGGTTTAAAAGGAACGGAGGAAAGGGCTTCTGTAGAGACAAACATTTTATTTATGTGGTTCATATGAGTTGACAGGAGAGGAAAATAACCAAGGAAATGTCGGTGGAGGTTGTTGCTTTTGCCATTTACTTCGACCGAGTTTTGATTTTTTCCAACCGCTGTAAGAGTAGGAAACAGAAACAAGTCCTTTGTAGCCTTGTAAAACGTCACCTATCGGAGCAGATTCGAGATCCAAGGAGACAGATAGAACATAAGTAGTGGTTGTTGTAGCAACAGCAGGAGGAGCAGTTCTGATTGTGGTGCCTGCTATAATCGCATGAGAACAACCTATCACAGCAGAATTCAAAGAACCCTCAGGACGAAAGTGGAGGAGATTGGGAGAATGTGGCTTAGAGGTGGACTCCATTTTTTCATTTTTCCAACCACTCGGCACTTGTCTCGCACATGTCCTAGTCTGCTACTTACGTTGATGTACCTACTTTCGTGTAGAGTAGACTCATAGTATCAGCTAGACCTAGGCATAACTTGTGTATGTGTGTGTGAAGAACAGAGGTGAGGGCCGATATGTTGGGACGACTCTATCTACTAGTAAGTGGTACTACAAGTGGAGGCAAGAAGACATGGCAAATTCAGGCACAACCACGCGGGTCTAACTTGTGAATACACGTTCGTCGTCGTGGATAGAAAGATACGTAGATAGATACTAGATGGATGGATGTGGATGGATGGAGTGGTGGTGGAAGGCAGGAAACGAAATTGGTCGGTTGACCTTGACCCCAATGGTTGGATTGGTTGGCGGATGGATGACGCGAGTAAAGTGGAAATCCTTGTAATGGCATTGATTCCAATGAATGATCTGACTCGGACACTCTTTAAGTCGGAGCGAACAGAACGCCGATCGAATTTTTGACATTCGACCCTCTTCCTTGGCCATTCAAGGAGCGTTAGATTGGTCTGGTTAACGAACTGGGCATTAAAGTAAACCGTGCTCCCTCTCTCTCTTTCTTTTCTTCACACATACGCATCCATACAGACATACACAGTACACATACATGTACGACCATGGAAGCATGCACGCGAAAAAGTGCACGTGGTCCACCTGTGGCGATCACTTGGTCCGGGTTGCAACCACCACCAATCCATCGTGGTGAAACAAACCCAATCGCTTTTAATTCTCAAAGCTCAAACACGGATGTCAGCATTCTCAGGCCAACCCAGTTCTACCAACTCTCTCATCAACTCACTCACTCACGCACACACGCACAATCACAATCACGTTAGTATTTGCAGTCGAGAGTTGAGACAAGGAGCCTTGGTTGAGAGGAAAAGATTTTCTTTGAACACTCACTCACTCAGTCAGTCACTCGCTTGTTCACTCACTCACACAGTTATCTATTATGTGGTTTCCTTGTGGCGATTTGTCTCTGAATGATCAATGGGGCACAAGGTGTAAGCACGGCTAAATGAGCCATTTGAACCGGAATCAGCTTGCACCATTTCGAAATTGGCCAAGGCGGTTAAACACGAATTACACTTTCTGCTCTGTGCGGTGTACAGTACACTGTGGAATGGTGTACTTCCAGGTCCAAATGCTCCATACATTGTATGAGTCCGTGACCGATTCTCTTCAAGCCATAAATTGATTGTTTTAACGAAGAAATCGCCGGAATTGATTTGGAAATGGCTGTTTAGCAATCTCCACAAGTCTGTAAAGTCATCTGGAAGAAGAAAAACCGATGGAATTAGATGCAGGATTAGAGCCAAAGAAAGAGTGTAAAGAAAGAGACATTACTCATGCAGTAGACGTAGAAACAATACCGTGCATGCTGATTTTCTACCTCATTCGAGAGAGCCGTTTCCAAGAAGATCTTAAAAGAGACTCGAATTGGTCAGGAATAGGAGGCGGAATGTGATGCAGAACTTGAGATTTATATATTTTTTGTTTACATTTCTATGTTGCAAATTTTGAACTACCATTCTTTCAATTTACCACCCATGAGCTCCGATTAGTCCAATGATTGTCCACCAATTGAAAGTCAACCCAAGAACTCAGAGCTTCTCACTCCATCCTGATTTGATCAATAAAAAGTTGCAATATTCCTTGTTTGTACTTACTGGAGAAAAAGTGCCAATTACCATTCATTAATATTGTTGAAAAAACGTTACAAAATAGGGGTGAAACATGGCACATGGCGTATTGTGAACTGCGTCGATTTTTGTGCCAATTGATTGGTTTTGATACCGGCTGAATGCCACCCTCAAAATCTAACTCTTAGGAGTCTGTAACTAGCGTTGAACCGTCTTTTTCAATGTAAACAACTAAAAATACATCCCATAAGCAACCTAATAGTGCCAAGGAGCGGGAATATTCATTCATGGAACGTCCACTATCCCTGAAATACTGACTCCTTAACAAGTAACAAATAAGCAAAATGCGACAAGAGATGGCAAACATGACTTTCACACTTGATTTTAATTTTTTGGAGTGGTTGTGATTGCAATTGCTTTAATATTACATAAAGCTTTCAATAATGAAAGTTTCATGATGGGTACTACAGTTGGAGGGTAGAAGATTTTTCTTCTTCAGCAAGCAACGCAGCCCATCAATTTATTAGCTACTTCTGATATTTAGTATCAAGTACTGTCTCAGAGCCAACTTTTAAGATTTGGTTTGTTGTTGAGTCCCAATGATATAAGTGATAAAAGCAACATGATTGAAGAATCTCAAATAGATCTTACAAGCCAAAGGGTAATTAATCAATGGCTACCTTTGTTGGGATTTGTCTTCCTTCCAATAAGTATACAAAATTGAATGAACCCTTGATAAATTTCGTAGCAAATATATATTGTTGAGCTGATTAATTTAAAGCAACGTGAAAACATTTCGAAAAAGTAAATAAAAAAGAGGCCTAAAGAGGCCTTATGATTTGAACAAAGTCTTTCAGTAAAAAATAGTTTTTCCGCATTGGGTTGATGGACATATGAAGCCTACCTAGAACCTAAAAGCTCTAACACCATTCCACTGAGTTGCTGAGGGTTGCTGTATCACCCCCTCTCAAAAGAGGTCTCTGCATAAGTTTTGACAGAATAAATAATTAAAATATCGAACACACTACAAGCAAGGCTAAATTTTTGGAGCCATTTTGACAACTACTTTTTGTTTTCATTAAATCCATAACAGCATTAGCTAAAGTCAAACTTTTTAAACCTGTGGTGTATTTTTTCTTTCCCTTTTAAATCCGGACCCTATTCATGAATCCAAGAATGAATCCCTAATGCAATACACGAGAGAATGGTTGGAAGAAGAAAAGCTCTACTGTGTCAGAAAATCTCGTTCGAGGCTTTCAGAACTTGATAAAGGAAACTCTCACCGGGGCTGTCTGAGGTCAACAAAGTTTCATCATTGAAGTCAAAGAGGGCTTTTTTCATCAAAGCCTTTTGACGGAGTTACAATTACTCATTGCTAAGAGACTGAAATCTATATGGTTTTCCTTCTCGATTGATCACGAACAGCAATTTTTAAGGGAAATCAAAAGTTTCATGCTAACCAAACGAAAGTGCTGAGCGCCATAAAATCCATTAACAAATACCAAACATACCCCCCTCGATTTACGGGTTAGCTAATGTTAGCGTACTGTATGCTTAAAAGAAGTGGTTTGCATTTTGTGTACCTTTTCTTAAGTCACACAATATTCCACTTTAGATATAGAGCGAACGAAGGCCAGATCTCGAAAAAATGCATAAGAAACCCTCCGTCTTTAGAACACGCTATAACCCCATACAAAAAATGCTGGGACGCCTTTTTCAAGGACGATTCAAGGTAAAACTTAATCTACTTTAGACACCTTCTAGGCATCTTCTACGAAAACAGTTTGGTAGAAATAAACACACGAGGTGGAATCCAATTCGACAAACACATGTTGATGAATTGAGTTTCAAAAGGTTCCCGTTTGGTGTAGAAGCAATATCGTTTAGCTTTCTTCTCGATCGTGATCAACGTGCGGTTCTCAGCATAAGAAAAGCCTTCAAAACTTGACCTAGAAAGAATGATATTGAAGAAAAGAAACAAAATGTCAAAGCAACCAATCTCGACAAAGAACAATTTCCTCGGATTTCAAAACTGATTGTCTTGTTCCAATTCTTTTATCTTCATTGATATTTTGAGGGCCCACATGAAAAGAAACCTTTTCAACTCGACGAATTTTAGTTTAAACAAACAAATGAAAAATTTAGCCGTCAGTCAATCAATCAATCAGTGCATGTTTTACAACATTCTAATAACTTTCGTGGTACACAAATGCGCTCGAATACATTCCTGGGAAAAGAGGAAAAGGACAAATCCTTCCCTTCACAGGAAAATATCTATGGATTCTTTCTCATGGACAAAATATTAGTGTACATGAGAGTGCATTTTGTTGGTTGGCTTTCAGTGAACTTGAACAGAAATGTGCTTCGTTTTCGTTCTTCGAATCAAAATCTAAGCCAATCGTGATCATGAAATTGATTTCAGACCACAACTACATGTGTCAGTGTTAAGCACTGTATGTCAAGCGACTCGACGAAAAGATCTGCTAAAACAGCTTCAAAAAGGTCATATTGAAAACGAATTGAATGTGTTTTTAAAATTTATGCTTGTGCATTAATTGGACCGATGGCTGCTGTAAGAGGGTCGAAAGCTAAATTATGTATACTGTTGACAACTCGTTTTCAAAGGTTCCCAATCACTTGATTTTAAAGTTTTTTCACTTGTCACTTACCGACATCGAATTAGTGATGTACTCGTACCAACCATTTCCTGTCATGTCTAGGCAAAACAAGAGTTCTCTTAATCAATGAGGCTAATTTACGTAGAAAATCTTTGGTGCGGGACAACTCGACCTACGACAACTCGACACAATACAACTCGACCTAAGACAACTCGACACACAAGACCACTCTCCCCCCAAACAGCTCAATCCACCAGACAGCTTAAAATTTACTCATTTCTCTCTTGCCTGAGCCTCATTTGCAGTAAGTGATTTTCTGGCAAAGCCCCTTTTACCCCTTTTTGAGCCAATCATAACAGAGTCATAAAATCATGATATTTACAAACTTTCTTTCAACTGTGTATTTCTTGGAGTTAGGATGAACAATGATGCTTTTAAACATTCCCGAGGCTTTTTTTGGGAAAATTGTTCCATAAGAGAATTTCTGTTTATTAACACTGGGATTTGGAAACTGTGAATTGAAATATGCCGAAAATTGTAGTGTTCATGGTAGTCTTACAACGACTACATTTTTGCTGCCGACCTTGTTTCTTGGATTTGTCTTGTATGAATTTCACTCTTATGAAAAATTGAGCAATTAGATGGACGCTATTTTTGCTCTAATTCAATAGTCTCTCTTTCTACCTGGCTCTAATTTAATTCACTCTCTTATGAACCGGCTCTATTTTGAGCCAGCACTATTTTGATTGGCTCTATTTTGTCCGCACTATCTTTTGATCTGCTCTAACTTCATAATATCTCGGGTTCAATTGGTCCAGTTTTATGTCTTTGCAAGTTGTCTGATGGGTCTAGTTGTCCGCTGAGTTCCAAATTCTTGAATGCAAGTTCAACCTTTGCAAGTGTGGAAGGCGAATTTCACAATTTTTTATCAATTTCGTTGAAATGCATCAAGTATAATTGTCAGAATATAGCTTAGGTGTTTTATGTTGCTTGAAGATATTTTTTCCACTAGTTCCTTGGTTTATATTCAGAGAGCCAATTGGAGAGAACGAATTTTCCAGTGAGAGTAACAACACAATCTGAAAAGTTCACACGTTGACTTCCTTCGTATATCAGGGTTGAGTGCGATAACTTTTTCAATTTCTAAACGTGAGGCTGTTTGTTGAGAATCTAAATGGTTGATCTGCATTTTAAAAGTAATAACCTTGGATTAATAATATATAGGGCTGAATATTTTAGGTTAACTTTTTAGACAAATTATGACATAAATAGGTTGCCCAAAATCACGTTTTAGGTTTTTTTTAGGTTGACTAAATAACACGCTTTTCAAACGCTCTTCAGACCAAAGTTGTCATTTTTTATTGTTTTATCGCAGTTTACTCCTTGCAAGAGTAAAAGTGGTTGAGTAGAGACAGAGGCAGCGAAAAATTTATCTGTTTTGGGGGATAGTGGCAGCAAATGGCAAAAAAGAAAAGTTTGTGACAGTGATGTTTGTCAAGTGGCAGATTATGGTATAAAGTTAGAAAATCGACCAAAAACCGAGATTGTAAATTTTCACATCAAAAACGAGATCCGATTTTTTTCGATCTAAAAACCGAGATCCAAAAAGTTTTCTAAGTAAAATTTTCGACCTAAAAAAAGAGATCCAAAATTTTCGACCTAATAAAGAAACCCAAAATTTTCGATCTAAAACAACGAGATCCATAATTTTCGATCTAAAACAACGAGGTCCAAAATTTTCGATCTAAAACAACGAGATCCAAAATTTGCGATCTGAAACAACGAGATCCATAATTTTCGATAACAAAAAGCGAGATCCAAAATTTTCGACCTAAAATGCTGAGATCCAAAATTTTCGATAACAAAAAACGAGATCCAAATTTGTCGACATAAAACAACGAGAGCTAAAATTTTCGACCTAAAAAACAAGATCCAAAATTTTCGCCCTAAGAAAAGGGATCCAAAATTTTCGATATAAAAAAACGACATCCAAAATTTTCGACCCATAACAACGAGATTTAAAATTTTCGACCTAAAACCGATATGAAATAATTGAAAACGAGAAAATTGTCGCTCAAAAGTGGCATGATATGGCGGTATGTGACCTTAAAAAATGGCAGTGAGCGCCCGTAATTACCAGTATTTCAAACGACAATTGTGAATGTCGGCCTGAAACCAAGTGCTAACGCTGATTTGGCATGTTGGGGGGATGAAAAGCATTGAGCTCTCACTCTATTCTTCCTTTGTTTTATTTTCAAAGACAATGGGGTAAGGAATCTTATCCTGCAAATGACTTTGGGCTAAGAAAAAAGTTATGATTAGGTTGAAAACTCGGTTTTAGGTAAAAATTGCCCAAAAAAGGCGTTTTAGGTTAAAACCTAGGTTTTTATGTAAAACCTAAAATATTCAGCCCTAATAATATAGTTCCCAGCTTACTTATTGTGTGCTGCTTCAACGGGAAGAAAGGCAACGTATTATCATCGTAGATTCTTATCATTCACAACTCACTTATTACTCACTATCAGTTTTATTTTATGATATGACGAATAAAGCAAGGTCACTTTTTTAAAATAGCGTTAGTAAATAAGAGCCAAAAAATGTTTCTTTAAAGATTTCAGCCATTCCCAAAGAAAAATGTCTCCTGAACTAAAGGTATGTTAAAAAATTTACTCAAGGAAAGTTGTTCTTGATGTTTTCTACGATCCTCAAACCAATATACAAAATTCAACAATCAAATCTTTTAGTGAAGGCATCATTAGAAGTACGAACTTTTTATACGTAAAAAATCGTCAGTCATATTTTCGAATATAAGCCACTTTTTCCAATTCAAATTTGAACAGCACCTTGTTGTACTGTACAGGGATACCTGTACTGTACTAAGATTTTCGTTTCAGAACAGTGACACAAAAGTTAAAGGGA